>APFE030940399.1:3390-19112 GCA_000404065.3 Pinus taeda
AGGTTGGGCGAACCTACTATGGTTTTCGGTCCATGGTTTTGGACGCGATGGTTTTCGGTCCATGGTATTGGATGCTTCGGCATGTATAAATATGTATTGTAACATTGAAAGGAATATAATGAAAAATCAAGCTGGTAGTCTCGGTTTTGAGATCCAGTGGGAAATATCTGTGTATATGTGTTTTATGTGTTATGCTCTCGCATTTTTATTTTTCCTGTGATTTAGAATTCGTATGCAGGTAATTTCTGTACAGGGTTAAAACCTACAATAGCCAGAAAAACCATCCATAAATGAGAAAATCTCACTCCCAGCGCACTCGTCAATGATTTGATCAATCAAAGGAGTGGGATAGTTGTCCTTTGGACAAGCGTGATTGAGGTCGTGGTAATCAACATAGACACAGATCGTGCCTTTATTTTTAGCAACATGAACAATGTTGGACACCCAATATATCAATGGGATTGGATAGATAAAACCAACTTTTAAAAGATTTTCAACTTCTGCTTTAATAGTAGCAACCTTTTGAAGATGCATGGGGAGAATCTATTGGCGAACAGGCTTGACACCAGAATAAGCTAGTATTTCATGCACCACTATTGTTGGATCAATACCAGGCATTTCCTTGTATGACCATGTGAAGACATCTCGAAATTGTTTGAAAAGTTGAGTGTAAACCTTGATCTCATCGGGAGAATAAGACACCCCAATATGAATGTTCTTGACAATTCTAGGTTTAATGGAAATATCAAGAGGTATGGCTGCAGTAATGTTTCCCATGTTACCCTCAGAAAGGGCTTCGTGCACCAAAACAAGTGTTTGAAGTGGGTGCATTGGGCAATAAGAAACAAATTCTTCAAGACATGAAGGCATCTCACTGAGGCTAGGAAGAAATGAAGAACGATGGTGGAGATCGTTCCAAGGAGTTTCGTCCAAAGACATAACCTCAACAATAATGTTGTTGGTGGGGAATGTCTCGTTCAAAGGATCCAGGGAATCCCAAGAGCCAAGCCAAGGAAATGGCACACAAGTATCCATGTTCATACTAAAAACAACATGACTTTTTGAAGTGGCCACTGAAGCCAAAAAAATTTCTTGATAATTTTTCTCTAATGGACTTAATGACATAGAATCACCAAATGAATCAATTTGATCTAGAGTAGCAATAATCCAAGCATTTGTAGAGACCGAGATCATATTAATCGACATTCGAATGTGGGAGAGTAAAAGTACACATTAAAGCAGAGTCTTTGAAAATACCTACCCCCACACTCTCATAATGAATCTCGGTATTTCCCACATATGGGACATTGTCGTACGATGAGTCGGAAGAGAAAAAAGACAGTTGGTCGACAATGACAAATTTTCCTTCGTGAGGAAAATGAATCACCTGGAACAAAGAAGAAACCACACAAAACATAGTGTGGGTCGAACTTCACCCAAGAAGAAGGTTGTAGTTGAGATTCACATCTACAACTTCCAATTCTATCTCAATGGTATTTCCTTCCACCGTGATCGACAAGTTTGTGAGAATACCATATGGACGAGAGCCTCTGCCATCAAAGGCTTCCGAAGTGTTCGAGGACTGATTAAGAGAAGGAGAGCCAAATTCCTTCCAGCATGAAACATACATGATGCAGGTGGAAGCGCCTTCATCAATAATAGTTCGATGGATCGTCTTACCTTTAATGAGAACCTGAATAAAAAAGGAAATCAGATGAGGAAGAAGAGGAACATGGTTTTCATGATCAAAGGTAATTAAACTTGAATCAGCAGGATCAATAGTGCCTATAGAAGACAACAATGGGTTCCACTGCATTGGACATGTTTGGAGAACTTCCAAAGCAAACATCACCGAAGGTGCTTGAGCTAAATCCTCGACAATATTATAATGTTGTGCAACTCTAGCATTTAGATTATAAGATGATTTCTGAAATACACCCTTGGGAGGTGGTCAAATTGCAGACTCATCGTTAGGACACTTAATATGGAGCAGACCAGAACTGGATGGACTAGAAGTAGAAGGTATATCAATAACTTCTTTCTCCACCATCTGCTTTTGCAGGGTTTGATAGTCCTTTGTTCAACTAGAAATCGAAATCGGTGATGAACCTTGCATCGTGAAAACTTGGGAACCAAAAGAGGAAGAGGATTGTGGTTGGTCTACCAACTGTGGCCACTGAGATGTAAAAGGTTCTTTCAAAACAGTCGAAGTGCCTTTCAATAAGTAGTTAAATTCAGTACGTCAGGGACAATCCTTGGTATAATTGTCTTCCTCACAGATGAGGCACGAATATTTCGGCTTTCTCTTAAAATCATCATCAACATATGATTTAGGTGGATCTTGATTCAGGGTATTGGTTTTAGCTTTACCTTTACCCTTTTTCTTACCTTTTGAGGCCTTATCTTCTACAGTAAACTGAACAACATGTACCTTAGAGGTTTTACTAGGATTTGACGAATTTTTCGAAGGATTATTGGAACTAGTGTTTGAAACAGATTTCTGCTTTGAAGAAGCCTTAGTGGAAATCTGAGACACTAAACCAATTACACCATCAATAGGTGGTACATCGGGTGACTTTGAGGCTGCCCGATCCAGAGATCGTCTTGGAGCATTAGGAAACATCTCATATAATGTGCCAGATTGTGAATAGACTAAGTCTAGATACTGAGCATGGGCAATAGCTTGTTCTTTAGTAACACATCCACCCATAGATATATCCTTAGCAATATTTTTAACGAATTATTTTGGGAACCATTCAGTAAACAACTCATCAGTGATCTCGAATTTGATGAGGCGATGCTGACGTCTCCATTCATGGATATGATCGGAAATGTGGGTTGCAGTATCTTACTTAAGGGATGTGAGCAAATGAGTGTCAGTTTCATACCGAACTGGAAATTGGAAGTGGGTAAGTGTTGTGGCCAGCAACAACCCCCCTTCTTATTTAGTTTTATCACTAATACTAAATAAGTGGGGACCCTTATTCAAAAATTTAAAAAATCAATTAATGCTTGTATTTCCTTTTTCAATAAAACTTACTATCATAAACTTAGGAGAATACCCTTGAAAAATCTAAAAAGACTTAAGTTTTATGATAATTTAGAATAAAACCATTCCTTAAAGAGTGTCACATCAGAAAAAGATAATGAATGCCTTCTTACAAGTGGAATCTCTAAGATTGCGAAATCGCGATGCGAACTCACGCATCAAAATATCCTCATCGCATCGCATGCCTCAACCATTACTCAAGATGAAATGCCTCAAAACACCGATATGCGATGGCACATGTCGCAAATCGCATTTCGCAGAAAAACACATTAATGGATGATTGTCATACGCTACAAACTAGCGATATTACGATTCTGCGATATTGCGATCTGCGATATTGCGAAGAAAATCGCAAAATTGCCTTATCACAGATCTTCAGGGCTCGTTGTTCGAAAAATATTTTTCCATAAACCGAGGCCCAGTTATGTGCATTAATGTTAATCAATGAGTTAGTTGGCAATCATTAATGAAATATGGTTTTGATCTGATCAAAGAGCCATTTCACATAAGGTGGTATATTTATATGTTTCCTGCATTTAAAGATTTCCCGTCACCTTTTTCTTATCGTTATTCTCACCTCATTTGTAAACTGCAGGAGTAAAGAGTAGACAAGTATACATAACAGTGTTCAAGATATTATGGGAAAGAAGGGTAAAGCTCCGAGTTCTGAAGATAAAGAAATGACGCCCTTATACACAGACACCACCTGTAACAAAGATGTTGGTATTACTACTTGGGAAGGCATGTAAAGTCTACTCGAGGAAGAGAATCCCAAAATGATGGTGGTTATAGCTACTACAGGCTTACACGTGTCTTCTGAGGCATCTATTACAGAACTAGCATGTTCGTTCTTGCACCGGATAGCGGCGAGGCCCAAAATTCTTCCATATACGGACATGCTTAAATGGGTACTGGATAGTGCTGATATCACAAACAGACAATTTAAGACTAAGGGTAAAGGACTCGTTGGCTCATTCACTCCACAAGATTTGAGGCTCATGTATCATCTACCAGAGCCACAGGCGACTTATAACAAACAGTTCTTGGAGAATTTCGCTAAAGAAAATGAAGATTTGGCAGAATGAACCAAGGACTGGTCAAGAAGGGATGAACCACTAAAAAAGGATAAACACGATATGTATAGTACTGGTTCTCTCACCTCCCTGTATTGTTTTGCTGCTGCTATGCTCTGTAGACTTTTTGGAAATCCAGACATTAACAAGTTTTCATCTGAATGGCTACCATTATTGGATGTCGCCACTAATGCTACTATTGTGGACTGGGCTAAGATATTGTTCGACAATTTAGCCATAGCCATTTTGAATTACCGGTCCAAAAGAGCTACTTCTCAGAGGATTTATCCCCCTTTCTACTTATCTACTTATGTGATGGATGCAATCTGTTATATTTCCAAGTTTCCTCTAATGGGTTGGAAATGGACTACTCAAGATGCCTTACCCATTCATATTTATCACAAGGAATTATGGGATTCAAAGTTCATTTCGTATTTCTACAAGATTTGTCATGGAATCGTGTTACCTCTGTACAAAATGTTGTATGATAAAGATGCTCCAATATTTTCTCCCGAAGCGGAGGTCGATATGCTCCCTGTCGGGAGATGGTTTGGAGAATAATTTTTCACATATGCCAGGGTCTTCGGAAGTCTCGCTTCCCCTCATGTCTTACCTTTATATGTTCCTGATAAACTACTTGCGCGAGAGATTGCTTATCAGACTTACGGAGAAGGAGGTATGACTAAAGATTTGAAGGACAAGAAGAAGGCCATTTGGCCGCAATTTCCTGTGGCCTGTGGGGCCTTTTCACTATTTGATGTAGGCCATGCATTCAAAGAAGTAAACAACATGACATGTCTATGGCAAGATCCTACCATTGATCCCACCAAAAATCTCACTAAATTATCTCAGATCGCAGGAGCATATACTTCTGCAACCATTGATAAAGCATCTGAGGTACAACAATTACTGAAAGAAAAAGAAGACCAAATACAGATTTTGCAACAACAGCTACAACAAGCCAACACCAACAACGAAGCACAGAAACAACTTGAAAGATTACAACAGGACTTTCAACAAATGCAGATAGGATACCAGAACAGTTTGGCCGAAAGAGAAAAAAAGTTACAGGTTATGCAAGAGATGCACAAATATGATCCTAAGCTTATAGAATTCATCACAGAATCCATTTCCTTAAATGATCAACTGCTACAACAACAAGAAACATTGTGCCAAAGAATATCACAGTCGAGCCCTTATTATGAAACAAGCGACATAATTACTAATCAAGTTGTGCACTTGCGACATGATTACGATTTAATTGATAAAAGAGTTACTGAATATTTGGCTTGGTAGGAAATAGAGGAAGGGAAAAAGGTAGGCACACCAATAATCAATGACACCTACAAAGAAATGCTCTCTAATAAATGGGATGCATAGATAAAGAAAGCAGAACAAGCGATAGAAGAAGCAGCCACAATAGCAAATAATGTCATTGACTGCATCAATGAAAATTTACACAGGGTGAATCTGATCTCATAGACCACTCCAGGATATCTACCGAATGTACAACAACTACAGACAAGTTGGAGACAGAAAGCTCAAGAAAGGGTAGAATCAATCGAAAGGTTAACCAAGTTGAATTGGGATTCTTACTGGACGTATTTGGTAAAACCACACGGCCATTGCATGACTCTCAAATGTATCATCAATTCTGTCGAGAAGATGATGCTAGCTCTTGCCAATTTCGTTTTCACAAGACAGCTAAAATCGGAAGTCGGCCAGCCAACTCTCCTCAAGCAAATGTTGAACGCTTGCGATTACAAGGAACAAATACACATATAGTTAGTTGTTAGTTGTTAGTTTTTCTTTATTTTTTTCCTGAAATGAGAATGATCATTTAAACCGCATCCTACATTTTTGCAATAAATTATTTTTAGATTTAGTTAGTAGTATTTAAACCCTTCTCATGCATTTAGAGAAGGGTCCTGAAATTTGTCAAAAACTTGTCCTCAGAACATGCACTTTGCACCCTTTGAGGAGGTTTTGATGAATGAATGGAATAATATTTATTGATATCTGCATTTAATATCTACTACCGATGTTGCACTTTTGTACTCTTAGTGGATGTGGGATTAAGAAGAGATAAATCATTATTGCTTGAATGTCATGAGTAGAACTAGTTATAAACGGTACTTTTATCTCTTAACTATTTCTGCTTATGCGTTAAGGTGATATTCATGTTCAATTATTTATATATGAATGCGTGAATGCTTGAGTTATCATTTGGCACTTTTGTACGGTGATAGCTATTTATTTATGTTTAATATATGAGTAGCTTATTATGCGATATGTTTTTCACAACTGTTTCGTCTAACTTTTTATACGTAATTGTTTATCTTTACTGAATTCTTTTCTCATAAAAATTGAATGATCTTTATTACCAACTGTTATTTGGAATCATTTTAGATCACATAATGGAAAAATTACATCCCGGGTTAATTTAGAATTAGATATTTCTGTTTATTAGAATACAATTGCATGTTATTATATTAGATTTAGAATAAAAGCATTTTACTTAGAACTTGTTAGGAAGGAAATATCAATTCTCAACACACACACATAGATTAGGAAACTGGTCCCATTATCCCCAGTCGGACCCACTACACCAAACGGAAAAGGAGCTGCTAACGAAGGTCCGGACTGGGTGGGTATCCCCCTTGTTGTAGACCCGATTTTTAGGGCTTCAACATATTAAGTAACTCTAAATCTAAATACCATTCTGAGAGTAACTTGCCCTCACCATCCCCCTCGACTTCTCCATTGCACTTAGAATCTTTAAATCTTGAGCGAGAAGTCCAAAAAACAACAACAACTGCCACAAACCCTGACATTTCAGAGAAATCTACTATTGAACCTCCCAAAGTTGAATCTTTGATTCATAAACTTTAGCAATTTTCTATATCACCTCAAAGATCTAATAAATCTCAAGGCAGTGTGACTTTGCAATATAACCCTGCTCATCCTCTTACTAGATTGAAGAGCGAAAAGTTTGGTATTGAGCCGACCTAGTTACCTCTACCTACAAGGAAGAGAGCAAGGAAATCACCAAAACGGTCTGATAGTGAGACTCTTTCGTCATCATCATCCATCTCAACCTCTTCACCGCGAAGTCAACCATCCACCCTTCCACTTCAGATTATTGTCCACCAGTCCACTGGAACTTCCACATCTCCTTCTCAATCATCTAGAACTATAATATCCTCATCTTCTCAACCGCAGGGAACATCTTTTGCGCTTTCCTCTGTTAGTATTTTAGCAATGGCCCAATATCCATGGAATAAACCAGGGGTAGTCTTAATGCCTGCACCCTTGATTCAAATACTGCCCCATCTTGAAAAATGGCTGCCCAAGTTTAATCCTGAAGTAGGCATGCTAGCGGAAGAACATATAAACAACTTTACGTTATCTATAAATTTCAATGGAGTCACTAATGAAGACGTTGTCATCCGACTCTTTCCTTACACTTTGCAAGGAGCAGTCGGATCATGGTATTTCTCATTCCCATCTGGATCTATCACTAGTTGGGATATCTTCGAAGAACAATTCTTGACTAAGTTCGGTGATGACAGGTCTACTGCGACATTGATCAATGACCTGTCTAACCTTAGGGTTGAGTCAAAGGAACCTATCAAAGACTTTAACTCACGTTTCAATAAGCTATTGAACAAAATTCCTACTGGTTCTAAGCCTAGCAAAGAAGTGCGAAGTGAATGGTACATCTCTACTTTACCATCAAACATAGCAATCTTCGTTGATAGGGCTAATAAAACAACTTTAGCTGACAATGTGAAGGAAGCAATAGCAGTAGAGAAATGTATCATAGCCTTAGAAAAGAAAAACGTAGTAGATGAATGAAAATCTAAGAAGGTTACTTTTAAGGAAGATCCCAAGAAAAAACAATCGAAAGATCCATTTGATTTAGAAGGATTGCAGAAAGTTTTGAAAACCATGTCTAACGAAATGGTTGACATTAAGAAACAAGTAGCAGAAAATTCTTCTAAAAACTCGTACAAGCCTTATAGAAGAAATCATTCAATTGATTCAAAGCCTCCCAATGCTATTACGATTAATAAATCAGAAGAAGAAGAGGAGGAAATGGTCACTGAAGAACCTACCGATGAAGAAGAAGTTGTAGAAGTACAAGGTATGTGGGATTTCATCCTCCCAGATGAAGAGGATCAAGAGGCATCGCCGGTTAGTACTCGAAGTAGAAATAAAATTGATCCTCCTCAACCTACTCCTAAGCCAAAGAGCGCAAGCTCAATGCCTAAGGATAAAGTTGCAACAAAGAAGACATCATCCAAAGTGACTCAAACAAGCCCAGTCCAAACAGATTCACCAACTCCATCTAAAACATTGATTGTTTCGGATGAAATGGAGTATAATATCATAGAAGACATGAAGAAGACTAGGGCTAATATCACTTTTTATGAATTGAGCAAGTTAAAACATCAGCAAAAGCTACTTTTGAAAGAATTACATGCAGTACCAGTTGCGCCTCCGCCTGCTGCTGTAATCTCACAAGCTTCCCATGAGATGGGACGACCTCCAAATAATGTGACTAATAAAGTTGATCCAAACGATATCGCTTTAATTGGAGGAATGTCAAGATCTCATACTCCGCCATTTCTTCTTACTTATGAAGTTTTCAACAAAAATTTGCATAATTGTTTAGTTGATTCTGGAGCTTCATCTAATATCTTACCTAAATCAATATGTGCAAAGTTGAACGTTCAACCTCAGAAATCTGCTGTGCGCATAGTTCAGCTGGATCGGCCGCAAGTCGAAGTAATCGGCGAACTAAATCAGGTTACCATAAGGTTGTCATCTAATCCAAAGGTATGTCAAGTTATTGACATTTTAGTTGCATATGTTCCAGAATTTTATGGCTTAATTCTTAGCAGAGATTGGTTAGAAAAACTTCATGCATACTTTGCAACCGATTGGTCGCACATGTGGCTCCCTTACAATGGTAAACCAAATCAGATAAAGGTTGAGCGAGAAAGACATCAGAAATACGTAGTAATAGAAAGCTAAAATTGAATCTATGTTTTTGAATATTTTGATAGATAAGAAACTAAACAAGCCACCTCCATTTTTGTTGGTCTAGTTTCTCTTGTGATAGAAAGCAATGAATTTTGTATGTCAATGTTAGTCTTTTATCAATATTAATAATATCAATAAATATCAATTTAAGTTGTATTAAATTATAAAAAATTAAACTTTATTAATTTGTGTTATAAACATATTTAAAAAAGTATTGTAACTTTAATATTCATAAATATTTATGTGCAAAATGAGGAAATAAAAATAATTTTTTAACATATTTTTAACTTTGAATCATTCTTCTCATGTAGATTGGAAAAAAAATAAATAATATAGCTCCCATATTATGAAAATACAGTAAACGTTAATGATAAAGTTGGAGAATAATAGTAACGCATTAATTTATTACTTAATGCACAAAATATACATGTATTAAAAATCATTTATATCCACATTTATAAGTGGTGTTACTAAGTTTTTAATTTATTTATATTTTTAAATTAATTTTTGCACATAATGATATTTTGAATAAATTACAAATTATTTTATATAAATTGGTGTTTGCAATAATTTAATAAAAATGTTGATAATTTAATTTGATAATATTAAATCAATCTAGATCCCTGACAATTTTGGATTTATCAAGCATCTAGAGGGATCAAATCTCTCAAGGTCTTTAATAGATCCATAAGCTGAATCTAGGACGAGGGATCAAATCTCTCAAGGTCCTTGATAGATCTAGAGTTACGCTGAATCTAGGATGGTTTATAATTTAGTTTAATAATACTAAACTAGCGTAGACCCATCTTAACTTTGGATCAAGCTCTGAGATGAATCAAATCTCTTGAGGTGCAAACCTTTCCTCATGTTTTGTACTAAAAAAAGAGGTATCCACCTTGAGATATTTGATCATTCTCCCCACTTGATAGATCTGGAGTTAAGATGGATCCCCAATTTTATTTTTTATTGTGCCTTTATTTTTAATGACTCAAAATGTTTACATAATAGGACCTTACAATACTATGGTAGGTTAGGTGTTTAAGTGTTGTCTCGCTAATAATGTAATTATATGTAAATATTGTATCAGCTTTAAAAAAAAACATTACAATATCTCTTCATAACATGACATTACAATATCTCTTTCATACTAAGATATAGATTCGAAAAGATCATCAAATTTAATAAACCATTTCAACTAACTTCAGATATTTAATCTAATTTCTAATAGCTCAAAATGTAAAATGTTCCATATAATTGTAAAAATATATCAATAAATTTTTTCTATATTGTTTTCTAAAAATCAAATATATTAATTAAAAATAAATTAATTAATTAAATAAGATTTAAAATTAATTTTTTAAATTAATTTTTCAGACTAGATACATACCAATAATTTTTACTTTTGAATTATGGAGAAAAGGTATAAGTTTCTTTTGGAATTACCAATGATGTGAATTTATTAATTAAAACTATAAATTACACATATTTACGTTTTATTATTTAATTCTAAATTAATTGTGGTTGGATAAATTAGACCTATTTACATTTTATTAATTGATTCTGAACTCTTGAAATATGATGACTTTGGTGGATCAATTTTAATTAAAATGATAATTTTAAATTAATTGTTGATGGACTCTCTTTATGAATTGAGACTATAAATTAGACCTATTTACATTTTATGAATTTATTTCTAAACTCTTAAAATAACGAACGACGTTTTATGTTGGAGTCAAATTAAAGGAATTTTCGTGGATAATTTAATGATTGTTGATTAATTGAAATTTGGGAAAATTGGTGTAAATATTGAATGTTGAACCACTTATTATGTTAGATAAAATTATAGATATTAATAATTTAAATTTTAAAATTAAATAATAAAATTAAAACACTATCTTTATAGAACAATTTTATTATTAAATTTAAAACCAAATTATATTTTATTTTAATTTGAATCTTAGCACATGAGATTAAATTAAGGAATCTATTACTTATATACCAATAAATTAAATTAAGAAATATTAATTATATAAATTATTTTTACCATTTTTGTATAAAATTAATATAGTTATAAAGTTATTTAATATTTAGAAATAATAAGTATATATTAATAATTATTTAAATTACAAATATAATAAATAATGTGATAATAAATAAATATAATAAAATTTATAATATTAATTAGATTTATTTTGATGGTTTAAGTGAAATAATTTCTATCTTTTCAAATGAATAATTTGGAGGATATTATGTTAAGATAATTTTTATAGCTACTATAGGTATAGGCATGGTTTAAGGCTTTTCTATAGTTTAATTTTAGAAATTTAATTTTTGTTATTATTTAAATTTATGTATTTGTAAGGTGATTGGTTGAAGTTTTATTACAGATTGTTTAGCAACTTCCATTTCTATTAGTTACTAATTTTTTGTGTTTAATTTTATTTCTTTTTTCTTTTTCTTTTTTCTATTATTTCTATTTCCATGAATCATAATTTTTTTCAGAATATTTTCAATTTACATATTTGAATAAGTTTAATTATAAACAATTATATATATAATAAAATAAAACACACACATCATATAAAATTAATATTAGTAATCATATTTTTTATTTTTGTGATAACAATCAACGATACAATATTTATAATTATTTGATGAATTTTTTTTATATATAAGGCCCTAAAAATCTATAAAACACTCCCATTATGGAAAATTGGTGCCAACAAATTCCCGCTGAATTTTGCCAAAACCTATGGCACATAGACTACGGCATGCCGGTGTAGCCACTCTCGAAAAAATTGTCGGCAAAGAGACGTTCAGTGGAGAATTATTATTGATTTGTTTGGTCGTACACGATTCTTCTACGCGTTAAGCCGGCCCCTCTCCGCTGTTAAACTTTGACAAACTTGCTCGACGTCTATTCATCACAGTTTCGATTCATTGACGATGCAGATAATCTTTAAAATTTATACTCTTGATTTATGTCGAACCTGCCGTTTTGCGCAAGGTGCGAAGTGGTTGAATCCAGCCAAAATCACGAGTCAATCTTCCTGATCACATGCGCTTATCGTTCTCGAGTCAATCTTCCTGGCCCACATGGCTTATCGTTCTTGCTTACCTGAATTTCCATCACAAACTTATCTATCAAGTTCGTAGCTTACATGTTTACATGTTTAATAGCTTGGATGCCTAATTTTTGTGATCTTTATTACTGGTGCTGTGTACTGTGGGGTTATACTGTTAAATGTTGGAATCTATCTTTATTAGTTGTTTATCTTATTTTTTTTACACAACAAAACCAATTTAAATCGTAGATTTATTTGAATGGTTGTTCACACTTTTAAATAGAGTATATAACATAAGAATATTATGGGAAAAATTATGGGTTATCAAAACTCGGAGCCTCTAACTTGGACCTATCAAGTTTAACTTTTTCACCTAGTCAAGTTTACCACTTCACATTTCTTATTTTAAACTTGAAAGGAAAAATCCACATGTTTTTCTCGTATAATACCTACAGTCTACTCCAAGGCTTTATGACAAGGGTAGACATGCCTAACTAGGTCTTACACTCGTATGCCCATATGCATGTAATTTACAAATTCCATTCCCAAAGTAGTTTTTTCTTTTTTGTTATTGTTATTCAATATTTATGCCATTAGTCTCTAGCTTTTGTAGTTGTTGGTTTCATCTCGCGCTACTAGACCTCTATTCCTTTTGGGCAATATCTACCTGTAAGGCTCTATTTCCTCATACAATCTTCACTTACGTGGGTCAAATACTTTGTTGGCCTCAACCATAACATACCATGAGGTCACTTACAATGAAAACAAAGAAATAAACCAATAATAACACATTTTAACAATAATTCAGAGTGATAATTTTTTTTAACCCTGAAATTTTTTATAGGCAAACTAACTTAAATAATAAATCTACTATTTCTAGCCCAAAACAAATTACAATAAAATCCTAATAATTTTAAATATACTATATAACACAAGAACACTATGAAAATAACTATGGTTATCAAAATTTAAAAACTAAAAACCACCAACATCCACTTAACAACTTTGACCCTAGCAAAATGTCTAATTTATGTGGGTTGCAGATTCAAGCAACAAAATTAACAGTTAACTTTGTTATATTCATTTTTGCATAAAGTCTGCAATCAACCTAAAGATGCAGACAGACATAATTCTGGTATGTTATTGGTTGGAAAAAAAACCAATAGAGATTTCATGCATCATAACCTTCAAAACTCCTCTGAGAAATGTTGGAATAATAATTTAAACTCTCGTGGAGCGAAAACGACCGCAACAAACTGTTTCCAGAAAACATCCATTTGAGCTCCCTGCGATGCGATCAAGTCGCAGATCGCATATCGCACGTTTTTCTTGTTAACCTTCATTGCGTCCTTTCTATTGTCTGCGATTGCGATTTCGCGATGCGATCTGATCGCATATCACAAATCGCATGTTTCAAACAACTATGGCAGCGGCGGCACATCTTTTGTTTTCCTCCTATGCGATGGTGCAATGTTGTGATGGGCCACGCATTAAATTCAGAGTTTAATTCCCCTGCAGACTGCCGTCTTGAAAAGCATCACCGCCTCTTCTGCAATAAATACACAGATAAACATCAGTAGATATTTTGATTAGTTTATAGTTTAACTCAGATATTTATTTTCTTATAAATACAACGAACAACATATCTGTTTTTCAAGTGTAGAAAGAAAAAGAATAGAAGTTCTGTTTTCTGTGTGAGTGCAAGTAATTTTTGAACAGCAGTTCTGTTTTTGTACTCTGAGAGAGAGAGAGTAGAATTAAAAAGGAGAAGCTTTCTCTTCTGCAATGCACAGCAGTGCTGAAACTCTAATTTTTCTGAGATAGTGAAATTAGTTTCTGGAACTGAAGCGTTCCTGTTGTAATCCCTCTGAGTAGAGGAAGACTATTTTGTAACAGTTTTTTTTGTTATGATTAAGATCCTGAATCAAATAACAGAGCGTTATTCTCTGTGAAATTTCTTTTGTGTTTGAAATTAACAGAAATTTCCAACATGGTATCAGAGCTAGTCTAGGCACTCAGTGAGTCAAAAACAGAGTTTGTTTTTCATTGTAGGAGCTGTAAGAAGTTTATTGAGCAGATTTTTTCAGCAAAAAAAGTTTTTGCTTGTTTTTTATTTTACAGTCAGTATCTCTTCTTTACCTATATAGAGTTAAGATGACAGATGCTGGAACAGGTTTCACAAATTCCCAACTGCCACAGTTTAATGGGAAAAATCACAGTTATTGGTCCATAACAATGAAAGCATTGTTTGCTTCTCAAGGGATATGGGAGCTGGTTGAAACTGGCTATGTTTGAATCCTGCTAGATGCAATAGCATTGCGCTTTGATAGTGATAGAAAGGACCATTGAAAGAGTGACAGGAAGAGGGATGCCAAAGCCCTCTTTTTCCTCTTCCAATCAGTACATGAAAGTATCTTTCCACGGATTGCAGCAACAACAAAATCCAAAGAGGCATGGGATATTCTCAAAACTGCCTATCAAGGTATGGAGAAGGTGAAGACTCCAAAGTTGCAGATGTTGAGGAGAGACTTTGAAACACTCAGCATGAAGGAATCTGATACAATAGATTCATTCTTCACTCAGGTTATTGGGTTGATAACCCAGATAAGATCTCATGGTGAGATTCTTGAAGAAAGAGGATTGTAGAGAAAATATGGAGAAGTTTACCCTCAAGGTTTGAATCTATTGTGGTAGCAATAGAAGAAACAAAAGATCTTTCACAGTTCACGATAGATGAATTGAGTGTTTCTCTTATGTCTCATGAACACAGACTGAGTAGAGGAACAGATTCCTCTTTTGAGCAAGCATTCAAGACTCAGATGTCTTTCAGCCAAGGAAAAGGTCGAGGCAGAGAAAATAACAGAGGTCATGGAAGAAGCCAAAACAGAGGCAGATAATATTGTGCAAGCATAAGCGGAAGGAGCTGCAATCAGAACCAAGATGAAGGTTCAAGCAAATAGCAAGCCCATGGACAAAGGTATGACAAATCCCAAGTCCAATGTCATTATTGTAAGAAATATGGGAATTATGCCAATGAATGTAGGAAAAAGAAAAATGACATGAATAGTAGGCAAAATGTTAATTTTGCAAATGAAGAAGATAAGAATCCAAAGAATGTGCTGTTAACATGTAACATTGCACAAGACAAACAAGAAAATTTTTGGTTCTTAGACTCAGGTTGTAGTAATCACATGACTGGAAATATTGCAATGTTTTCCAATCTGGACGAAAATGTGAAATCTAAGGTAACAACAGGAATGTATAATAAGATATCTGTCAAGGCTAAGGGCAGAGTCAGTATCCGAGCAAGAAATGGAGAACAAATGATTGTGCCAGAGATATACTATGTACCTGATCTGAAATGTAATCTTTTGAGCATTGGGCAGCTCATTGACAAAGGTTACAAAGTGTTCTTCAAAGATGATATATGTACAATCAGAGATATACCTCCAAGTAAGAAGATCATTGCACAAGTGCAGATGACCA
>APFE030940400.1:0-28129 GCA_000404065.3 Pinus taeda
CATTCTCATCAGTTCTTGAAGCAGGTATTGAGCAGTGGAGGCAGGCAAGCAGTGGAAGAGATTTGGAGATCAGATCTGAGCTGTATTGTGTGTAACAGAGGTGGAGATATTTGTGAGAAGTATTATGCTGTGTAATGTTACATGACTCAATCATTAATATACAGATAGTTGGGGTTTTAAGCGAGATGCTTTCCCCGGGATACATACTGTGTTAATGTGTGAATGCTCTTGATGTTTTATTGTTATTGATGCTGCTATATTGATGATCAACGTAGAGGAGCTTATGTATTGTGTATGTTTTCCGCAATAGTACATGATCAAGATAATCTCCATTGAATATGTGTTAAATTATTCAAAATTTCTACATCCACGTCTCCACGTCTTGAGCTCCTGATCAAGATCACTCATAGGCTTTCCTATAAGGAGGCTACCAATTATGTCATGAAGACTCAGTGGCAGCTTCTGCTCTAATCACTCCTTCCAATTACGCCTGAGGGAGACACTAAAGTAACACTAAAATAATAGCAAAACAAACACTCAAGCTAACAAAAAAGACATACACCAATATTTTCTAACACGTCGAAAATCCACACACCTCTACTAATTTATGTACAAAGTATTAAATCTCACATATCTCTCATTTTTCTGAGCCCTCTCTAGAGGGAGTTGCCCATATAGGCTCAAATACCATGTTAAAAAGAGAAGTACACACAAAGAAACAATTTTATTATATTTTCATAGAAATACAAGACATACTTATGATGCTTGTGAGATCCAACCAATTCCAAATATAAATAAGAAAGTTAAGATATTCTCTCAGCATAGACCCACAAATATTGAAACTAAATCTAAATTACAAAAAAAAGGTTATCTTCCAACACCGAAAAAACAAAAAGATAACCCACGTGAGCTCTTTTCAAACTTCAAAAAAACTTCGATTTATTATAAGGACTTTTCCTTTTTCGAGGCTTTCTCACCCGTGACAGGACGAAACCGTGTACAATATAGCAAAGGAAATAGGGAAATCCATATCAAAGTGGAGCCACATTGAAAAAACCTCCTAGTTGGCCTAGTTGCTCGTAATTTTGGGTGCTGCCTACTGGTACAATGTCAAAAGGAGATATGGAAAATCAAATTCAAATATGATGGCCTTGATTATCACATTATTTCTATTCAAATATGAGAGACATCAAGCTCATTATTAGTTTACTGTATAATGTTTAATATTTGCTGACATTACTTTTATATAAGATGGAAAGGCAACAAGCTCATTATCAGTTTACTGTATAATGTTTAATATTTGTATCATACTCATCAAGGGTTAATGGTTAATAGAAGAGATTGGATTTGATTGTTCGATGAGCAGCCTTATCTGTGGATCATCGCCTATAGGGTTCGGTGCATTGCGTCAATGCAACCTAAGGAAAAGCGAAGAGTAGTCAACCAAATATTGAAAATCAAATATTGAAAATCAAATGCAGCACAGATCGTGCCAACCAAGCAATGGTTATTGCCTATGGGTTTCGATTCCTTTCGTCAATGGAATCAAAGGAAATGTCAATATCAAAGTGGGTCACATTGCAAGGAGCAGGGGGAATAAGAATATTTTACCTTTAGGGTGCATAACTTTTGTGTTATACTGTTTGTATTGGCCTCTATCGATGTAATTTGGTGGACAATTTTTAGTCTCAAATATGGCTGAAAGTCACCAGTGACCAGAAACTTACTTTAAATTTGCAAAAACAAAAAATTAAATGTTGAAACCGTCAAATTTGACAACTTGGTCAAGTTTAAAATTTCAACCCTGTTAATTGTGCCCTAGAAGAAAGAAGTGCAATGGGTATTATATGGTTTGGATTTTACTTGGGATGCACCAAAATATCCAATCTATCTTTGTCAATATAGCTTTCTCTGAATGATTATGTTCAATGACAGACCTGCAAACATCCAACCGAGAAATATAGCTTTCTCTTTATTGATTAATATTTGGGTTCAATGGCAGCTGTAAACATCCTGCCCTCATCCCCCAGTCTATAGCTCTTCCCCTTCTCCTTCCACCTCGGCCTGCACTAGTACTTCTCTGGACTACGTTGTATTTATCAATCATCGTGGGCCAGATGTTAAAAAAACTTTCGTCAGTCATCTTTACTATTGCCTTATTTCACATGGATTGCAACCTTTCCTAGATTGAGAGGAATTAAAAGCTGGAGAGTACTTAGATCCCCAAATTGAAGGCGCCATCAGAACCACCTCAGTCCATATTACTATTTTCTCTCTGAGATACACTGAGTCAAAATGGTGCCTGGATGAGCTTGTCCTTATATTGAAATATGGAGCTAGCATTATTCCCATCTTTTATAATGTGAAGCCTTTCGAGCTTCGAAGGATGGACAAAGATGGACTGTATGCTCAAGCCCTGAGTTAACATGAACAGAAATGCAGATATTGTTATGTAAATGTGTTAGAAAACCTGCACAAGTGAATCTAGCTAGTAAAGGTTGAAACACAGCTTTGCAAAGCAAAAACACTAAAAGAAAATCAAAAGAACAAAATAATGGTTCATTAGAATATAGGTTACAATGCTCATGATATAGCATTATTGGATGAAGATCCCAAGGTAATGCACCATAGTGGTGATCAATGAGAGGACTCAACACCTACAACAAGTTCCGAAAAGAACTAACTAGTTGCGGAGTGAAAGGAGGAGCAAATCAAGGAGTAAATCATGCAGAAGAACTGGCCAATTGCGGAGTTAAAGAACGAGCAAATCAAGGAGTAAATCATGCAGAAGAACTAGCTAGTTGCGGAGTTAAAGAATGAGAAAATGAGGGAGTAAATCATGCAGAAGGAATCTTGCATGTAGTCCCATGCTCTAACTAAGTGTCCACATGTAGCTGTGTAGTACCTCCAATAGAAAATGGACCCTGGCAACTAAGGCCAAAGGTCACCCAAAATACAGTGAAACTTGTAGTAAAATTGAGAAAAGAGGGAAAACCTCGTGGGACCCCCCCCCCCCCCCCCCCCCCAAATACAAATGTAATCAGAAGAAAAGAGGAAGAAAAGACAGTTGCTAAGCAATTGTGTCCTTCACTGCAAGACGATCACGCACAGAGCGAAACTTCTGCTCAGTGAATGTCTTAGTGAAGATGTCTGCAGTCTATTCTGCTGAAGGAAAGAACTGCAAATCAATGACCCGATCATGTACTAAGTCTCTGATGTAGTGCATATGGATCTCTATGTGCTTCGTCCGCTGCTGTTGTACAGGATCCCTACAAAATTTGAGAGTGCTCTGGTTGTCACACCAGATGACAATGAGCTGGTAGAACTGGATGCCCAACTCAGTGAGGAAGTGTTGTAGCCGCAGAGCCTAAATGGTGATGTTGCTTACTCCTCTATACTCGGCCTCAGCTGAAGAGAGCGCAATAGCAGCCTGCTTCTTGCTCGACCAACAGATAGGGCCAGACCCCAGACTGAGTGAATATTCGAAGGTGGACTTGCGATCAATGTTGTCGCCCGCCCAATCAGAATCAGTGAAGCCAAGGAGATTCAATGTAGTGCCTACTGCATAGTGAATCCCGAAGGTGATGGTGCCCTGCGCATATCGGAGGATGCGCTTGGTAGCATTCCAGTGTAGCTCATGTGGCTCCTGCATGTATCTAGAAACTGCCCCTACTGCATATGAGAGATCTGGTCTGGAGTGGGTGAGGTACAATAAGCTCCCCACTAGCTGTCGGTAGAGAGTACTGTCAACTAATGGAGTGTCACCTCCATCCTCAAGGCGAACCCTAGACAGAAAAGGAGTAGGTGTTGGCTTGCAGTCAGTGATGTGAAATCTCTCGAGTAGATCCCGTGCATACTTAGCCTGAGAGAGTTTGATGCCTGTGGCATCCTGGCTGATCTCAAGACCAAGAAAAAAGTGTAATGGACCCATGTCCATCATCAAGAACCTATCATGTAAGGTCCTCTTGACTACAGCAATGGCTAAAGCCGAGCTGTCGGTGATCAGGAGATCATCCACATACAAAACTAAGATAAGAAGAGAATCATGTGTCCTGGGCATGTAAACATTCGGATCAAACTAACATCTTTCAAATTTTTGTGATAAGAGAAAAGAATCCATCTTCGCATACCAAGCTCTCGGGGCCTGCTTAAGGCTGTAGAGAGATTTCTTCAGTCTGCAGACCAAAGATGAATCCTGAATGAAACCATGTGGCTACTCCAAGTAGATCTCCTCAGATAGGTCTCTGTGAAGAAAGGCATTCTTCACATCCATTTGATGTACTTCCCACCCCTGGGCAGCTGCAATGGCAAGTGCAAGGCGTATGGAATCCATCTTTGCTACTGGAGCAAAGGTTTCATCATAATCAATGCCATGCACTTGCTGGAAGCCTTTGGCTACTAGCCTAGCTTTCTGTCTGGTGCTTTCTGTCTGGTGATTTTCCCATCTGCAACACTCTTGGTCCTGTAGACCCATTTGCATCAGACAAGGTTCCTTCCTGAAGAAAGGGGGACCAGATCCCAGGTTTGGTTCTCGAGGAGGGAGTTATACTCCTCCCCCATGGCGAACTCCCAAGATGGATGCCCAACAGCCTTAGCATAAGACTACAGATCAGAAGACTGAACCAAATGACAATGTGAGGATGGCGTTGGTTCAGTGGCATTGAGGGCAAAAGGAGGCTCAATAAACTCTGAGCTAGTCCTCTGCGGATCATAATTATCCCCCACAAGACTATTTCTAGCAGCTGGGTGGTCTTGTGCATATATCTCATGTAAGCTCCTTGTTCTCTGATTTATGACAGGGGAAGTTGATTCACTAGTGGAATCCCGATCTGGGCTTGGATGTGGATCATCATATGCATGCATTGGATTTGTATCTGAAGACTCTGTCTCTACATCTGCATGCTCTACCGTGACATCTGCATGCTCTGTATCTGCATCTAAGTGTACTAAATCATCATCTCGGACATGAGGTAGATGAAAGGTGTCTGCATGCGGCAATTGAGGTGCATGCGAGAGACTTTCCTCAACTTTGACACTTCGCTCAATGATGAATTTGTCCGTAGAGGAATTCAGGAGTCGGTATCCCCTCACACCATCAGGGTATCCAACAAAGATGCACTCAGTGCTCTATGGATCAAGAGCTTTCCTCTTTTCAGAGGGGATCCTGGCCCATGCTCGGGAGTCGAAAACACGGAAGTGGGTGACCTCTGGTTTAGTGCCGCTCCAAGCCTCAAAGGGGGTCTGATCCTTGACAGACCGATGAGGAGATCTGTTCTGAATGTAGTGAGCACAATTAAGTGCTTCAGTCCATAGCTTATGAGGTAGTGACTTAGCATGCAACATGCAGGAAGCCATCTCTTTGAGAGATCAGTTCTTTCTCTCAGCGATTTCGTTCTGTTGCGGAGTGTATGGAACTGTGTACTGCAACTATATGCCAGACTCAAGGAAAAGGTTCTAAAGTGTTGTGTTAACATATTCCCCCCCATTGTCTGTACGGAGGGCTTTGATCTTTCTCTCTGACTATGTCCCAACTAGTGCTTTGAAATCTTCAAAGTGCGCAAAAACTTCAGATTTGTCCCTAAGAACATACACCCAAGTATACCGTGAGAAATAATCAATAAATGTAAGCACATACCTTGATTTGTTGATGGAAGGATGAGGAAAAGACCCCATGAGATCACTATGGATCAGATCTAGAGAGGATGCTCTGTGAGTCTTGTCGGTGTCAAACTTTTGTATAGGATGTTTGCCACGGACACACCCTTCACAAACTCCTTTGGAGAAACTGAGATTTGGCAAGTCTTCCACCATCTCATGCTTGCTTAGCTGCTACATATACCTGTTATTTAAGTGACCAAACCTCTCGTGTCAAAGCCTACTACTATCATCAGCGTGTGTAAGCAATAAGGAGGATTCAGATTCAATAAATTCAGAAAATGTATATAGTCTGGCTCCATTGTTTACCTCACCGGTTGCAATTTTGGAACTGCTATGTATGTCATATATGTTCACTGCATTTGGAGTGAATTCCACTCTCTTTCCGGTGCCGGAATGAGTGATCTAATAAATTGAAAACAGGTTTACCGAAAGTTTTGGAACATGAAGCACATCTTCAAAGCTTCCGTGTAAAAGTTCCACTCTACCTTTTTCGGTGACCTCAATAGGTGAGTCATTTCCCATGAGGATGGGAGGTCCTTTGCATGCATCCAAAGAGGAATGGACTTCCTTTGAAGCAGCCATATGATGTAATGCACCAGAATCTATAATCCATGCATCAGGGGAAGAATTAATTGCAACTAAAGCATGAAAACTTTTACCTTTCTCGTGTGGTGGATCCTCAGTTTTCTTCTTGGCACCCTGAGGGATGTGGTCCCCAAGGTTGTGCTTCTGAAGGATTTCTGCCATTTGGTCAATTTGTTCTTCATGCAGGACGATTCTGGATGGAATCTTCGGTGACAGTAGGTGCATTTGTCTCATTTCTTCCCTTTCTCATTTATGGAGCCGAAGGAGTCATTAAAGGGCTTGGTGTACCCTTCTTTCTTTGGATGGGAATGCACTTTTCCTTTGTCTTTTTGCTGCTGATTTTTCTGATTTGAATCAGATCATTTATTTTTATTGTGGCTGTCATCATGCACAACAAGTGCATGTGCTTTTGGAGGTTTGATTTTCCCCATGCCAATGACTTTATCTTGCTTAAAAGTAAGGGACTCCATGAACTCTTTGAGAGAAGGCATAGTGTAGGATTTCCTGTTGCGAGCCTTACTGAATGAAATGTAGACACAAAGACAGAGTATTCTGGTCTGAGCTTTGACATAATAGAGAGAACTTGGCGACTCTCCTCCTTGGATTTGTCAATTCCACAACCCTTGAGTTGCAGCAATAGATCGTTATATTTGGTGAAGAAGTTTTGAATTCTATGATAGTTCCGTGGAACCAATGACAACAGCTCCACTTTAAGCAGATGTCCTTTCATCTCATCTTGTTTCCTGTAGAGTCCTTCAACCTTTTTCCAAATCTCATTGGGAGTATTGCAGGCAGATAGATGAAACTGCAACTCTAGGGAGATGCACATGCATATGGATCCATGGGCCTCATCCATGCGTTTGAGGTACTTGGATTTCTCTATGGCTGAAGTGGATTCCACTTCTGTAGCCATGGTAATCCTGTACAACCCTTTTTGATGAAGGTATCGAGCCATTTGGTCCTTCCATTCATGATAGTTGTACAGTGTTAGGATCGATGCTTTGGGAAACTCCATTTTTTTGTTGATCTTCGATATCCAAGCTGTAATACCTGCAAAATAAAGTACTGATGTGCCTTTTATCTAGAAACCTGTGGGCTCTGATACCATGTAAATGTCTTAGAAAACCTGCACAGATGAATCTAGCTAGTAAAGGTTGAACACACAGTTTTGCAGAGTAAAAACACTAAAAGAAAATCGAAAGAACAAAATAATGATTCATTAGAAAATAGGTTACAATGCTCATGATATAGCATTACTGGGTGAAGATCCGAAGGTAATGCACCATAGTGGTGATCAATGAGAGGACTCAACACCTACAACGAGTTCCGGAAAGAACTAGCCAGTTGCTGAGTGAAAGGAGGAGCAAATCAGGGAGTAAATCATGCAAAAGAACTTGTCAGTTGCGGAGTTAAAGAAGAAACAAATCAGGGAGTAAATCATGCAGAAGAACTAGCCAGTTGCAGAGTTAAAGAAGGAGAAAATCAAGGAGTAAATCATGTAGAAGGACTCTTGCATGTAGTCACATGCTCTAACTAAGTGTCTGCATATAGGTGTGTAGTACCTCCAACAGATACCACCGCCAAACACTTGAAAAATGGAAAAAAGCCCTCTCTGATGTTTCCTCCATCATCAGTGTCGAACTCAAAACCTATAGCGGATTGGACCCTAAGCCCTCTTGTCATTATTATTAATTTTCTTTGTATGGACTTCAACTAATGTTTTGTTTGTTTTCTTTGTGAATTTACAGTGTCGAGGGCACGCTGTTGGAAAAGGTTGTACAATGCGTGCTTAAGATGGCCAGAAAAATATCTCCGTACGGGGCCCCCAAAATAGCTTTGAATGTGGCCACGTATCCAACTGGTTTACAAGAAAAGATAGATGATTTTGAAAAGACAATGGCGTCACAAGAAAAGATAGATGATTTTGAAAAGAAAACGGCGTCACAGCAGCAGAGTGGCAGAGCTCAGAGAGCTCAGATTTTTGGGATTGTCGGGTGCGGACGAGTAGGCAAGACCACACTAGAAAAAGAACTCTTCAATAGAAAGAGGTCCGATTTCGCAAGGCCTTCTTATTTGATGTTAGAGAGACTGTAGGCAAAAGCTCTTTAAATTCGTTACAAAGAAAACTTCTTAATGGATTAACCCAGTCTAATATGCAAATAGATAGCGTTGATGAAGGTATAGAAATGATGAGAAGATATCTTTCATCCTTTCACGTTCTAGTGGTTTTAGATGATGTACATCAGTGGGAAGCGTTTTTGCTAATAAGGGAAGTTCTTCATTCAGATGGTTTAATTTTGGTAACATCTCGCCAAAAGGATGTCCTCACAAACGCGGGAAAAAGGGAGGCGTCAATATATAAGGTTACAGGGCTCAACGAACAACACTCCAAAAAGCTCTTCTGCTCGTATGCCTTTTGCAGCCCTCGTCCACGTCTAGGATTCGAAGATCTTGTCGATGCCTTTCGTAATGCCTGCGCTGAATTACCGCTCTTATTGGAAGGGGCAATTGGATAAACTTCAGCAAATAAAACTTCCGAGGAGATTCACAAGTGGCTAAAAATAAGCTACGACGCACTCCATGGAGATGAACAACAAATATTTTTAGACATTGCCTGTTATTTCATTGGAGAAGACAAAGATATGGCCATATCTATATGGGACGGATCAGGCTGGCAGGGTTTGGTGGGGCTTCTAAATTTAGAGAACAAAAGTCTCGTGGAAGTGGACAAACAAAATAATAAGATCAAAATGCATGATCAGCTTAGAGATTTGGGCAGAAGCATTGCAGAAGAGGAAAAGCGTTTCTGTCGTTTCTGGCCACTTACCGAAAATCTTCATGATTTGTGGCAGCAATCATCTGTAAGTGATCTAACCCGACACACAATCTTAAAATTTATTTATTCAGAACATAACAGAACAGTAGAAATTTTTTTTTGCTTCATTGAACTTGTTTGTTGTTTGTTTTCAAAGGATAAACAGGCTGTAACCTAGGTGCGCGGAATTAGGACGGTCGCGGGTACAAAATTCAACAATTGGAAAAAATTTCATGGTCCAAAAAGTTGGTTTAAAAAGGTGGTCAACAATTGGGGAAGGATACGGATGGACAAGACACCATACTGTTTTACGAATTTACAACTTCTTGCGATTGAAGATGGTCATTTAAACAACATAATGAGGAGGGTAACTGTCCTTCCTTTTGCCTGCCTTCCTGGATTCCAATGAAGAATATACGGGTTTTACAAGTGGCCGGGAGCAAACTGAAAATAGCATGGCGCCCAGAATCTCAGGTTAGAGATACCGCTGGTTTTTAGTTTGTTTCCGTTGTTTTAACCTATTCTTATATTATTCCCCTTGATAGTCCAACTCATGGTGTCGATCTAGCTTGAAGATTTTGGTAGGTTAAGGTCGACATATGCTTATTTTTCTTATAGTTGAAAGGTTAACATTGCGTTGCAGGCACCTCTACAGTTATGGGCACTAAATATTGATTCTCCTCTTTTAGAGTTTCCAAAGTCCATTGGGCAACTGAAGCACATCGAAAAGTTTGTGGTGACTTATGGACTACCTGACTTTATTGAGCTGAGAGACCTGCCAGAGGAATTTTGTCATCTGCGCTCCCTAAAATACCTACACCTAAGCTGCCCATATGTGGAGTTGCTGCCTGATTCTTTCAGATACAAATCTCCAACACCTCCATCTCTACACGTCAAGAGATTGCGCATGCTTCCAAATTCCTTCAGAAATTTAATTCAACTTAAACACCTGAATTTGCAAAGTTGCTTCAATATGACCTTGTTAGAGGAAACATTTGCCAATATCAACACCCTTGAATATTTAGAACTCTCAGGCTGCAAGAAATTGGAAATATTGCCACCCTGTGTCACACATCAAAATTGGAAACGCTGCCATTTTCGCTGGGCCATCTGAGAAGCTTGAAGGAACTATCCTTCATTGTTTGCCACAGATTGAATTCTTTGCTTGATTCGTTGGGACTGTTGACTGGCTTGTCGACGTTGTTGTTGAAATATTAATTTCCAACTGCTGCGTACTGTTTCCGAAAACAGTCCGTCTTCCATCACCGCTTTTCACGAGCAAGTGGTTTTTTCCTCCGGAGGCAGTGATAACAATCATCGATTGACACGTGTCCACAGCAGATTTCCAAAACAACTTTTCATCGGAGGTCGGTAAGAAGTGGCTGTGCGACATTACCGTCAGCCGTCCGATTGATAACAAGGTTTGAAGCCGTTGATTGGAACCAAAGTTGTGTACAGGTCTGCACCACATTGCGTGAAGTGAAATTTTTCCTTGACCGCCAGTTTTGTCAGTATGGTAATTTAAGGAAATTTACTATGGTTGGTGAAGTCTTTTAATTTTAATGTTTTTTATTTCTCACGGGAGTATAGCATAAACATAGGTATTGTTATGTTTTTTTTGTTATGTTGTTCATTGCATATGTAATGCAAAGTGAAACTCGCACCAGCGCGAAAGGAGTGTTGTTCGTTCCTTGAAAGAACAAGAGGAAGCACGCAACAGCCAGAGTAACTGAAACAATAAGATTTTTTTTACAATAACAAATGTAAGAAATTTTTACACACAGCAGGCTAAAACTTTCAGGAGTGGGGAACTGAAGTGTTCTTGTGTAATCTCTCTGTTAAGAGGAAGATGCTTTTGTAACAAGAAATCTTTATTAATGAATACAAAGTTTTGTGGGTGTAAGGAACTCTGTTCTTCAGCAAACAAAATTTTTAGTTTCCTGGGATAAACAGTTCAGGTTTTGTTTGGAATTATCAGAAATTCCCCACCGTTGTCCATTAGAAGCCGTGGAATACTCTCCTTGCTGCCGGAAGTCGTGAAGATGAACAATCTGGTGAGGTTAACTGTAGAGGAGTGTCCATTACGCAAGCTGCCATCGAAGCTAGTTGAAGGAGAAGGAGAAACATCAACAAACCAGACAGGGAGAGACGAGATGGGTAAATTGAAATCTTCCATAGACAATGCTCAAAAAGAATGCATGCGCCAACTGGAATACCTAGAACTAGAACGGACAGAATTTTCAGAGATCCTTTCATCAAGATCTCTGCGCCAACCTTAAATGCTTACTCATCTATTTTTGTCGTGATCTTGTGGAGGTTGGAGCACTGCCACCATTAGTAATAAGGTTGAAATTAGTTCATAAATAGAAGGGCTTTGTAATGTTGTAAAACTCCGAGAACTGACCATAAGTGACTGTGAAGGACTGGGGGCTCTCGCATGTTTTGAAAGGCTGGTATCGCTTGAGAAGTTCTGGGCTCCTCAATGTCCGAAGCTTCGAGTTTTAAACGTGGATAGCTGCTATGCGTTGGAGCTGCCGACAGATGTTGACGCTATAATGGTGTTGGAGAGTACCTATGTCCAAGAGCTGGAAGGTCGTTAAGGATTTCATGTGTTCCAAAACTGCACTGTTGTGGTACAAACTGCAGTGGGCTGTGTGAAGTGTGTGAGTAGTTTACTACCTCTTCAGTGTCTTTAATTTTCAATTTGTTTTTTCAATTTTATTTAAAATTGTGTAGGATGTGTTGCAATATAATATTTTTTTAATTATTAAATTGTATAAAAAGAATTAGGCTGAATTTATTTAAACATTTAAAATTATATTTAAATAATAAAAACTTATGGACGTATATTTAAATATTTAAAATTATATTTTAAATATAAATAATACACCTTTCTCAAGATTTATACACTCTAATTCCAAAAGGAATTGGAAAACATAAAACAGTTAAATCACTTATTGTTTGAAAAGGTTTTAAACTTCATTAAACAAGTCTTGAATTTTGAAATCTATGGTCTAATTTACTAATACTATAATTATTTAATTTCTGCTCACATTAGAATCATCTAATAAGAAGAGGCAATTTAGTTATTATAAGTTAATTTGTGGAAATTATAAATTTGAATTATGAACTCTCCATCATTTAAATACTTTTAAATATTTTCCAGTGCTGAATTCATCATCTATATATACAATCAAAAATACATTAAAAAAAAATATAATTAACCAAATTCAAACAAAAAAAAGTCATATATATAAAAATAACAGAATGAACAATCAGAGTGTTTTTTGCTTTAAATTAATTTAATTTAATTTTATTTATATAAAAATTTTTTACATTAAAAAAAAATAAATAAGTTATTTAAAAAGGAATTTTTAAGGAGGAGATTTTGTTTTGAAAAAAGGTTTTGTAAAGTTTATTAAAAGAGAAAATTTAGAGGTTTTTTTTGAAGATAATTTTTTTTTTTTAGAGAAAGATGGCTTTCTCAAATTTCCAGCCCCAGCTCCTACCGTTTACAGTGAAAGATTATGACGTGTGAGTCATTAAGATGATGACCACGTTGTAGGCAGACGATGTTTGGGATTATGTTAAGTTGAGTTTTCAAAACCTAAGAATGAAGAAGAACAAGCTCTCAGTAATACAGAGAGGGAACAATGGAAGAAAGACAAGAAGAAGAATGCACATGCGTTGCAGCTTATTCAACAAGGAGTGGACTGAGCAGTGTTCTAGAAGACTATGATCACATTTTCAGCGAAAGTAGCATGGGATACTTTGACGACAAACTATACAAGTATGGCCAAAGTCAATATTGTTAAGTTGCAGAATACTAGGAGAGATTTTGAAAGTCTGCAGATGAAGGAGACAGAGGACATCGATTCTTTCATGAATCAGGTCATAACTGTCGTAAATCAGTTAAAGATTTATGGTGAAGATATAAAAGATCAAAGAGTGGTTGAGAAGGTCCTCTGATATTTGTCTACCAAATTTGATGTTGTGGTAGCAGCCATAGAAGAAGCCAAGGATTTGGCATCATTGACAG
This sequence comes from Pinus taeda, assembly GCA_000404065.3. Lineage (NCBI taxonomy): Eukaryota > Viridiplantae > Streptophyta > Pinopsida > Pinales > Pinaceae > Pinus > Pinus taeda. The sequence goes on from APFE030940400.1 coordinate 13,098, forward strand.
TTGATGAGCTGATGGGATCACTTCTATTGCATGAGGCAAGGATAGACAGAAATAAAGATTCAACTTTAGAGACTGCTTTCAATGTCAGGTTTCTATTTCAAGAGATAGAGGTCGAGGCAGAAGTAGATTGAGAGGCAGAGGACGAAGTGGAAGATATGGTGGTAAGAAAGATGGCCGAGAAGAGCATGAACATGCAAGTGGAAGCAACTACAGAAGCTTCACCAATAATCAAAGAGTTGACAAATCAAAGGTGAGATGCTATTATTGCAATAATTTGGTCACCTTGCTCGTGATTGCAAGAAGAAGATAGCTGATCAAGGGAACCAGAGAGCTAATGTCACTATAGAGAGTACTAACTCCATGTTCCTAGCTTGCTATGTCATACATGAACCTTCTGCTAGTGTGTGGCTGTTAGACAGTGATTGCAGTAACCACATAATAGGCAACAAGGATTTGGTTGCAAATTTCGATCGATCTTTGAAAACAAAGGTAAAGTTGGGGACTGACAAGACTGTGGAAGTAGATAGCAAATGAGTGGTCAACATTCTGACCAAGCAGGGGGAGCCGAAGATAATCTCAGAGGTATATTATGTTCCTAGTCTCAAACATAATTTGTTAAGTGTTGGTCAATTGACACAGAAGGGATACAGAGTTATCCTTCAAGGTCAAGAATGTGTTATATATGACAAGCCCCTAAGCAAGCAGCTGATAGCAAAGGTGCGGATGACGAGGAACAAACTCTTTCCTCTAATTTTGAATTACAGTCGTCAGGTGAGTTATTTTACAGTTGCATGTTCTAATGATTATTGGTTATGCAACTTTCGATTTGGACACTTGCACTTTTCTAGTTTAAGATTGTTGCACTAGAAACAGATGGTCAGAGGATTACGTCCCATCAATGAGCCTGCTAGTACTTGTGAGTTTTGCATCTTGGGAAAACAACACCATGAAAATTTTCCAAAGGGAGTTGCATATAGAGCAAAGAAACCTCTTGAGCTAGTGCATACAGACTTGTGTGGACCTATGAGGACACAGTCGATTGGTGGAAGTTTCTACTTCCTCACTTTCATTGATGACTACAACAAAAAGACTTGGGTTTACTTTTTGAAGCAGAAGTCCGCAACTTTTACGAAGTTCAAAGAATTAAAAGCCTTAGTAGAGAACCAAAGTGATCGACAAATCAAGGTATTTATGTTAGATTGTGGTGGAGAATATGACTCAAAGGCATTCCATGATTACTGCAAACAACATGGGATCAGAAGACCATTTACAATCAGATACACACCACAACAGAATGGTGTAGTAGAGAGAAAGAAAAGGACAATTATGAACATGGTAAGAAGCATGTTGAAAGGCAGAAACTTGTCTAATGAGTATTGGGCAGAAGCAGTTGCATGCGCTATTTATGTGATCAATAGATCTCCTACAAAGAGTGTAATGAACACAGTACCAAAACAAGCATGGTCAGGTATGTATTGCAGCATATCTCATCATAGATTATTTGGATGTGTAGCTTATGCACATGTGCCTAAGGAGCGAAGAGGCAAATTGGATGATAAAAGTGAAAAATGCACATTCAATGGTTATAGTGAGCAATCAAAAGCTTACAAATTGTATAACCTTGTCACAAAAAATACCATAATTAGTAGAAATGTTGTGTTCAAAGAACAAGAGTCATGGAATGGAACTGTAGACAAAACAATTGATGCACAAATGCCACTGATGGAAGAAGATGATGTAGCAGAAAAGGAGTAGCAAGAATCACAGGTGAAGACACCAAACAGAGACACACCAACAAGGACTCTAATATTTTTAGAGTAGCATGGATCTTGAAGCAAATCCATAGATGGAGATTCTCCCAGCAAGCAATCAAGGGATGAATCAACTAATGGTAAGAGAAAGATGAGAAGTTTGAAAGATATTTATGATGATTTAGATGTTAGTTTAAATTTTGCATTGTTGTCATTCCAACCTTCTTCGTTTGAAGAAGCAATCAGAGATGAAAATTGGGTGCAAGCCATGGATGAAAAAATTGAAGATATTGAAAAGAATGACACATGGGATTTAGTTGATTTACCAAAGGACAAAAATCTCATTCGTGTGAAGTGGGTGTACAAGACAAAGTTGAATGAAAAAGGTGAAATTGACAGATTTAAAGCAAGACTTCTAGCAAAAGGATTCTCGCAGCAACCGGGAATAGACTTTGGAGAAACGTTTGCTCTGGTAGCCAGGTTGGATACTGTAAAAGCAATTTTAGCCACAACAGCTCAGAACAAGTGGAAAGCATATCAAATGGATGTGAAATCAGCCTTCTTAAATGTAATTCTATAAGAAGAAATTTATGTGCAGCAACCTCGAGGATATGAAGTTGAGAGTAATGAAGAGAAAGTTTACAGGTTGAAGAAAATGCTCTATGGACTGAAGCAACCACCCAGATCTTGGTATAGCAAAATCGACAGCTACATGATTAAGAATGGATTTTGCAGAAGCAACATTGAGCCTATATTATACATAAAGATAAATGAGCATGGACAGATTTTGATTGTTTGCTTATATGTTGATGACATGATTTTTAGAGTTGATTTTGACATAAATGAATTTAAAGAAGCCACGATTAAAGAATTTGAGATGACAAGTCATGGTCTCATGAATTATTTTCTTGGCATAGAAGTTGAGAAATCTGAAAAAGGAATTTTTATTTGTCAAAATAAATATTCCAAAGATTTATTGAAAAGATTCAGGATGGAAAATTGCAAACCCATCCCTACACTAATTGAAATAGGGGCAAAGTTTTCAAGGATGATGAAGAATCAGATGTCAATCCAACTTTATTCAAAATATTGGTTGGTAGCCTCATGTATCTCATAGCTACAAGACCGGATATCATGCAAGTAGTGAGTTTGATTTCCAGATTTATGGCGACTCCAAAAGACACAGAATGGAGTGTAGGAAAAAGAATTTTGAGATACATAGGAGGAACTAGAGATTGTGGCATTATGTATGCAAGCATAGAAAATAAGGATTTGATTGGACACATAGATAGCGATTTTGCAGGCAGTTTGGATGATAGGAAGAGCACTTTTGGTTTTGTGTTCCGCCTTGGTTCAGGTGCGATTTCATGAGCATCTAAGAAGCAGCCGATTGTGACACTTTAGTTAGCAGAAGCAAAATATGTAGCAACAATCAACATCATGTCAAGCAGTGTGGTTAAGAAGAGTATTTGATGGACTCAAGAAGAAACAACAAGGATCAACAACAATATATTGTGACGACACCTCAACGATTGCACTATCCAAGAATAGTGTGTTTCATCAGAAGACCAAGCATATTGATACTAGATATCACTTTATTAGAGAACTTGTGAGCAATGGAAAAGTTCATTTGAAGCCTTGTAAATCTAGTGATCAATTGGCTGATATATTTACTAAGTCATTAGCACAAGATGTGTTTCAGTTTCATAGAAGAAACTTGGGTGTTGTAAGCCTAGCTGAGACATAGACCAGCAGGCATGTTTGAGTTATCATGAGTAATGTTTTAGTTTAGTAGTCATAATTAAGGGGGAGTGTTAAAATAAGATAATTACTCCTACATGAGGAGTTGGCTAAAGATAGAGAGTCAGTTAACTGAGTGATTGAGTGGTTGAGTGTTTGAGTGTTGAGTCAAGTCGAGTTAAGTGATAGACGATTTTGAGTGTGTGATTGCATGTGGTTGCATGTCAAGATATTTTAGGCAATTAGCTAGTTGAAAAAGGTTAACTACCCTTCATCGGGTTCATTGTAATCATCATGTTTTGTGTGATCAATAAAAAAGTAGCAGCTCGTGTTTTGTGTGAATTCATGTTTTGTCTCCTCTGCCTTTCCAACATCTTTCACATGCAAAATCCTCAATCTACTGTAGCAAAATATTTGTTGAATTTTTCAGTTTGACATGCTCTTTTCCAATCGAATGATTTTATCAAAGGCCATCTCATGATAATTCTTCCATAGTTTCTAATGTTTGCATATCAGTTTCTTCCCTAATTCCTTCCCGAAGTCAATAATTTAAATCTTAGTGTTTCAGAGTACTCCCCGAGTGAAATGAATAATATTAATCATTCCCCTTATTTTTTTAATGTAATCTACTTTCGTACTATTTAAAATATCGTATATCTGAAAATTATATTTATACTTTGAAGTTAGAGTACTAATCAGCCAGACCGGCTCTGTTGAATGCTTATCTCCATTAGGTATTAATCCACTCGAATATCTTCTCCACTTTTTGCTATTAATTTACTTGAGTATCTTCGTTAAGTATCTTGATCTGTACTAATGTTAATTGAGATTTGAGAAAATAGGTGCATTGATCAACCTCTTCGGTGAGAATACCCATAACACAAAAAAGTTACAATGGTGAGACAAAAGAAAAAATTCAATTATTATATATTTTGGCACATTGAACATGCTTGTATTTGTCATTCAATTATTATATATTCTGGTAAATTGAACATTTTTTATTTCTCTCCCTTCCTCGAGGAGGGTTAACGCTTTTGATTGTGACCGCATATTGCTTAGTCTTTAACAATTTTTTAATTTACTGTTATGAAGGTTCTCACAATTTATACATTACATTAATTTACTGCTATGAAGGCTCTGACAATTTATACATTACATTGAACGCCCTGAAAAATAGACATTGACATTGCTGCAGCGCAGTCTAGGCCAAGGTGGGCTTGATAAGCTACCACCACATTTAACCACCTGTCTGCTTCCCTAGCTCACCACCTGTCTACTTCACTAGCTCTTCATTATCTTACAACCCCTCATGTTTCCTTGGGCTATGTGCCCTTGGCTATGTGCCCTGTGCTAATAAGTTAGCTGAAGTTCCAATACTTTTGCATACAACTATAAATCTACAATATCTTATTGCACATACAAAAATGTTGTAGAATTTAAAATATTAAAAAAAAATTAAAATAAATTGATAAAGTTAAGTGTGTGATGTTTTGCAGGTTGAGAAAGTGATCACATTTACAATATCAAAAAATATCAATTGAGTTGACCAGCTCCAACCACTGATTACATGTAAGCCCTGAAATCCCCAGAATTCAAAGTAAATAAAGAACGAAGGCATGGTTGTTAAGCTCTGAAATCCTCAAAATTCGAATTTAATTTCAAAGTATATACAGAACGAAGGCACGACTCGCTATTGGATATGTATCTGCGATGGGAACTGTAATCTGCAACATCCTAATGCTTATTGTTATTTCTTATTTCCAAGGAAAAATGCTACCATATATTTTTTTTTGTTATTTCCTATTTTTAAAGAAAAATGTCATTGTAATTTGTTTTTTTATTTATGAGTTTATATTGATGGTAGAATTAAACATCCAAAGCAAAGTCAACTATTAACTTTTATCTGTTAAGTACATATAACTAGCAGTTGTCCCAAAAGGTATAAAGAGAGGCCAATAGGATTATTAAATTGGAATTGTTGAATTTTTCTAGAAGAGATGTTGGTTCAAGCCTAACGGATGAGCAATTTGAGTTGGCTAAAGGCTTTCTAATTGTTTTTTATTATGGTAAAATTATATTGATAATTCATTGGTTTTACTTTCAAAAGCTTGAAGGAATTTGAAGAGCAGGTATAGAATTGCTTTGTGGGATTTGATTCCAAAGTCATTGGTTTGTAAGTACATACTCAATGCAATGTTAATTGGTTGAAACCCTGCACAAATGTTTGATATAAGCAAATAAGTTGAAAAGGTTGAAAGGCTTAGACCTGCTTGGGACAAGCATAATCCTTACTCGAGTCCAAATAAGAGTTGTAGTATACAGATTAGGATACTATGTAGGAAAGCATGCCTTATGAATAGAAAAGGCAAAAGATAATAGTGTTTTAATTGCCATATGCAAGGCCTTCACAGATTACCCCATGACAGCATAAAATGAACTAACAGTATAAAACACGCATCCATAACAACAAAGGTAAAAGAGCAGCAAACATGCATTCATCCAAAAAATTGCAGCAGGGAAACAACCAAACAATATATATCTTCTTCGATTAATCATAGAATTTAATATTAGTGTGGTGACATTTAAATGGGGGTTATAGTGGTGGGTATTGCTAAATTTTGTCACCACACTATTATTAATGCATGTCACCACACTATTAGCATTGCTAATTGCAATGGGGATTATAATTCCGAAATCACACTATTAGTATTGTGAATTGCAATGGGTTATATTTCTGAAATTATTGTATACTAGGTTTAAAAATAATAATAATAATAAAAATCAAGAATATATCATTTTATGTTTTATTTAAAAAAATCACGAAAAGAAAAAAATAGAATGAAATTGATATTTGATTTAAAAACTCTAAAATATTTGAACACTCGTTGTGGAGATGACTCGCTGTTAATTAAACTCACATCGTGATAGTGATTCATTCGAAATTCAAGAGAGTGTTGAGCCTGGCTTGTGCCGGTAACACCATCCTCGGCTTCTTGAAGCCAATTTCGCCTAATTTCTTGGTTTATTTGATACTCTATCTATTCTCTGACAACATATTTGAAACGAGGGCGATGCCCATCTTCTTGATGCTCGTCGAGATTCTCGGTTCGAATCCAAAGGAAAACCGGGGAGCGGGAGTGAGCCAGGAAGTTATGAGTGGCTTGAAGCTAGCATGTAGTTTGGTGGGACCTTTTTATACTTTAAAAATTTACAACAATAATAAAACTAAGCTGACATATTATTTCGTTTACATTAGAAACACCTCATAAAAGAATTACATTTTAAACTATGACATTAAACTCATCTTGATTCATAGTGATATTTACCAAATCAATGTAAAACCACAATTGCCACAAACTTTTTTTTTTTTAGTAATAAGCACTTGTGATTAATGTTTATCTAAACAATATATAAATATATCCTATTTACTTATCATAAAAGAGTTAATTACATAAATTAGTTAATTTTGAAATTATTATAAATTTTATTATATAAAGTAAAAATATTTAAAAATAATTTTTAGATATGTATATGAATTTAATACTTAAAAAAAATCGAATTATTTAAATAATATTTATCACAATTAAAACAAATCTCTAACCGATTTCAACATATTAAAATAAAAAAATTGCAAACATATGAGAGTTACTTGCATAGGAGACTACGAAAAAACAAATTCTAAAAACATAACATATGAGACTTACTTGCATATGAGACCACGAAAAACACATTAACAGAAAAGGAAATTCAAAAAACATTTAATGTGATGATCAATGTCCACTTCAATTTCCTTTTCTGGTCCCACTGATCTTCGACGCGAAAGGAAAATATAATAAGTTCAAGTTAAACAATAAAACTCACATATTATTCAGTGTTCTTTGAAGAGATCCAGTATAATAAGTTCAAGTTAAACAATAAAACTGCGATATAGATTCCCAAACAACATAATCTAATTCCTCCCTAATACACAATATATGATCTTCGCTTAGAGCAAGGTTTTCTTCTTTAAAATAGGATCGCTTTCTTGCAGATAGACATTTAAGTAAATATCTCCATGACCACCATGAACGCCATTTCTTTTATAACGATGAGTTGCAGGTTTGTGAGATCGATTATATGCAGTTGAAAGTTACTAGGTTTATAGTGGTGATTAAATTCTAAATTTAAGTGTGATGGCTAATCCATTGATTGTTAAAACTGTAAATTAGTGATCAAATCTTGGGATCGTTGTGATGATTAGATTTTCAGATCTAAAAATGGCAGATCTAATTTTTAACAAAACTAAAGAAACCACTCAAAGCCAAATGTCTGAAGTATATAGAAAAAAAAATAGCTTAAGCTGCAGAGCAGCACAGTAATTAACATGCCATGAACGATACAAACCATACTGCAAACCCCAAGTCTGTAAAAACTATAACCTTTATTTAGGAGTACCACTTACAATAGTCTCTATGACACTACAGGACCATACATTGGGTCTGATGAAATATACATATCGTATGATATACTGGACTTATCAGACACGAGCTGGAGAGACTCGTACTATTGAAGAGACTAAACCAGGTGTGGCAGGTACAAGTACCACACTGGCAGTTGGGACCGCACTTGCAATCATTTTCCAGAGATACATCTGCACCATATCTGTTTACAGCGAATTCAAATATATGGAAATTTTTTCGCTCTTAAACCATGAAATAAAATTAATAACAACTACTCTTAACAAAACGGTACCCCATCTCATAGCTTGTCTTCACAATACCATCCATCTATAATCGTTTCTTTCCGTGGAACAAAACAATCCAAACATGAAACAAACTTAGTCATAAAACTCATCTAATATAAAGTTATTGGTTTTTTCTTTTTTTGAAACAAACTTAGATTCGAACCCATGACCAAAACAATCCAAGCATCAGACAACCTTAATCCTAAAACCCATTTCATATAAAGTTGTTGGTTTTTCTTTCTCGACTTAGATTTGAACGCATGACCAAGTGAATGAAATAAAATGAGATGAAAAAAGTAGGCAACATACGTGCACTGGCTCATGTCAGCGCAATCACAATTTCCGCCCTCGACATGTCTGCAATAACAATTATCAGAAAAACAGATTACTTACACTTCTGAAGTTCTAAGTTCTCCAATGCTCCCTTGGCTTCTTAGTCTCTGGTCGCCCACCCATATGTATAGTGCAGTGACGCAGTCCATGGCCGGGAAAATTTGTCGACGCTCTTTGTTGGCGAGTCACTCATGGGAAATATGGAATCTAGGCCTCAGGAAGCGTGCCGAAGAGCCCTCCTCGAAAGTGACGAAGCCGGCAGGTGGTCGCAACCTTCCTATCTTGGAAATCCGATTTGTGGGATGGAAATTGCAGAGCATCTTCTGAACACGATAAAGCCGAGCGCGCACGTCATGTTTAGGCCCACAAGGTTGACTTGGATGAACCAGGACAAGAATCTATCATTATTGGTGTGGGTTCCACTGTAGATTTTCCATGGCATGGTTACAATAACTTTGAATTATGTGTGAAAACCTCATAAAAAACGGTGACTCGTGGTTTCAGTCAAGATAGTGATAATGTCTCTTGGTTTAATTAAGCGTGTTGTCAAACGATCTTGGAATTTTAAGAATCATTGAACCCATAAAAGAAATTGTAGGGGTTGTATGAGCTGTGCACACACAAGCTCATTATCATTTGTGTTTTCTTGCGTTTAAAATCTTTGTTTTTTGTTAGCTTTTTTTCTCAATCCTTATTTTTATGAGCTTTTTTGTGTTTTCTTGATTTTCTGCATAGAATCTTTTCTCGTGAGTTTTTGTGCTTTTTTATTTTCTCTGTTTTCTTGATTTACGGTTGTTTCATTTTTTGGTTCAAATTAATGGTTGAAAGTGTCTCGCCTAATAGAACAAATCAGGATAAAAGTGTTGACAAAGAAGTTGATGCATAAGAAAGCCTATCGGCCTAATAAATTAATATATTAAATACATAGAATTTATTATAAATGTAAAGATACTCATTCTTAATTAAACTTCGTACTCGACCTCTTCTTTATTAAACCTCGCCCTCAACCTCTCAAGCTTTCCATCACCTTATTTATTCGTATTTCCCACTATACTGTTGTCCCTAATGTGTAAGGAATTGTCCCTAATGCTTATTTTTGCTAGGTACATTTTCTATATATATCTATATATCTATATATATATATAAGAAGTACCATAAGGATAAACTTACAAAAGCTACGCACACAACGAACCAACATTTCATCCACAAGCAGAAATTTAAGAAAACCAGACAATTTAGTGAATGGGTTGAGCACTTAGCCAATGGGAAAGGGAGCAAAAAATGGAAGAAGTGTTATGCAGAAGTAAACCGTTAAATGAAAAAGCGAGATTGCATTAGCCAACCAACATTTCATCCACAAGCAAACCAGACCATTTAGCGAATGGGTTGAGCACTTATCCAACAGGGGGAAAGGGAGGAAAAAAATGGAAGAAGCGTTATCCAAACCAGACCATTTAGCGAATGGGTTGAGCAATTAGCCAACAGGGGGAAAGGGAGGAAAAAATGGAAAAAGCGTTATGCAAAAGTAAACCGTTAAATGAAAAGGAGAGTGCATTTTTTTGGTTATAGATCAAAATAAAATTATTTGAAGAGATTTGGAATCCCATTTGCATGGGCTTCATGTTTCTAACCTGCATAAAGAGTAAAATGATATTTAAAAGATAAACCGTGTTTTATCTAAACTTTGTAAAGAAACATTATACCATAATAAATTTTAAAGAAAATATTAATATCAGTATAGATCTATCTTAAATATGGATCTAACATGAGCAGAGAGGGATCAAATTTCTTCATGTGTAATTTTTTTTAGAGTGCAATATACAATATGTTTTTCATTGTTTAAATGTACTTTTAAATGCTAATAGAGTATATATAGGATCAAATAAAATTTTAACCATAAAAACTTTATATATATATATATATATATTATATATATGAAGTTGATATCTAACATTAATTAGTTAACATAGATCTTCAAAGAGTTTATTTAAATCTCATTTGGAAGTATTTTATAAAAAGTATAGGATTAAACATTTTTTTCACACATTTTTTTACTTCTAATTACTTTACAACATATTCATTTTTTTTTAATTATCGCTGACTTAATTTTATTTAAAGAGGAAATGGACGGATAGACAACATGCATATCCCCTCATAATGAGTTGAAGAATGAGCCTCTCCCCTCAATAATTTAATTTTATATAATATAAATATAAGTGTGAATTTTAAAATGTAATATAATATAGTTTTATTATAATATAAAAATAATGTAAAATTGGATTTATAAATTAAATTTTGAATACGAAACAAGTACTTTAATAAGAAAATAAAATATAAAAGTAAGTTTTTATGTATTAAAATGAATCATTGAAGCATCCAATCTGTGATAAGCTTTATGTGTTAAAATAGACATGGAATATAAAAATATGTTTTATTTGAAACTATAGAAATAGATAATTTCATATTAATAATTTTTTAATATTTTTAATATTATTTTTATTAGAAAGAGATAAGGTCAATATCAATTTCTTTAATACAATATAAACAAATTCCTACATAAAAATGAATAAAAGTCATAACTTTTTAAAAAGCACATAATGTAAGTAAATATGGAAAATGTTTTTTCCATAATCGCAAACAAAATATTCAATATTCTAGAAATACAAAAATTCATAAAAGTTATAGTTTCTATTAAGAAGTCACATAGAATAGGTAAACTTGGAAGAAGACCTTACACATAGATTCAATACTTTTCCCATTATTTCTTAGAGCATTGCTGGAAAATATTTAGAGCATATAAAATTCTATCATTTTTTCTATGCAATTTCAATTTCAACGTTAAATAGTCAGTTACTACCTAGTTGTATGCAGAAAACCCATCCAATAAAGAAAATATTCTATAGCTAGAGACTACCTATTAGATTCACTCAATGGGGGGATAAATAGGGTAGTTATCTTTCTCTAGTGCTTGGTTCAATTTTTAGAAGTCTACATATAGGCATATCTCCCTTGATTTTTGCACACAGGTACTAAGTTGGATGGCTAACATAGAAAATAATCTTTGTATCCAAAAATCCTTTCTAACTCTTTCGAAACCTGCACTTATAAGTATAGTGAAATTAGCCTAAGCTTTTTAGAAAGATTTAGATTTTAGTTTCAGGTTAGATGATCTTTGTGTTGTAAGTACTCAAACCATTATATGTCTATGCAAACATATCCTGATACATCTTAAAAATTTAGTGGAATTCATGTCACTTCATATAAGTACAATTCAATGTGACCTTGACTAGTCTAGGTTGTACAAAGAATAAAATGAAATTTAGGAATGCAACTGGAACACACACAAAAAAATATAGTAGATATCAAACCCAACCTCTATTAATAAATCAAATAACAGACAATTGTAAAACACAAACTTGCTAGAATGGTGGCAACTATCTTTGAATAGAAAGAGATAACGACTATGTGCATTTGCAAAACCTCTTACTAGAGGCCGAAATAATGAAATTTTAATATAAAGAAAGAACCCTAGAGATACAAAAACCTATTTGTAGAAGATGAAATGCCAAACAGTTTGCAGGCCCTAAGGTGGTTAGTTGGCACACCAACTTCCTAAGGGCACAAATTTTGCATACTATATCTATTTGGGGTGCATGATAAGTCATTGGAAAGAACTACGATTGATCTGATAGTCACCCAATGAGTGACCTCAGTTAAAGATTTATTAAATGAAGGTATTACAAACTCATATGTTTGTGTGTGTGTGTCTATGTTATTTAAGCAACGGATCGATCATATTGCAAATACACAGAAACTTGAAATGGAAAACAACAGAGAAACACAGTAAGCATATACAAGAACACAAGAAATTAACAAGGAGTTCACCCTATCCTCCAGAGCTACATCTTCGGTCCAGCTCTCAGTGGTGGCCTTCTTTTATTGTGTCTCGAAGCAGAGAATTACAATGAAGGAGCTCAATATGAGTCTCTTGACACAGATTGGCTTGGCAGTGATCTGAATGGAAAATGGCATCAACCCATTGTACTCATCCACCCATATTATTCATCGACTCATGGAATTTACCCATGGTATTGTAAATGGCATTCGCCCGTGGTATTGTAAAAAAGCCACCCATGGTATTCACTCACCCATGGAATAATGATCCAAATGGAAAATGGCATCAACCCATGGTACTCATCCCCCCATATTATTCATCAACCCATGGAATTTACCCATGGTATTGTAAATGACATCCGCCCGTGGTGTTGTAAAAACCACCCATGGTATTCATTCACCCATGGAATTGACCCGTGGTATTGTAACTGAAAAATACTATAAGTAACAAGTCACATTTTGTAAAAGGACAGATTGTCCGCCACAATGTAGCCTTTACAGTTCAGAGGCATGTAGCCACCACATCTCTTCTTAGAGATAAGTTACCATCGCCCTAGCTGGTTTATTTCCACTTCTGTCTGTAAGCATATTTCAATATTTTACAGTAATGAAATGAATTATTATTTCCGTTGCATAACTATCTTTATGGTTATCTCTGTATTTTGTTGCATTCATGTTTAAATCTAGATCAGTGGTTTTAATAAAAAGTTTCTTTGTGGTTTTGCTTATTGGGCATTCTCCTTTTTTTATTCTGGCAATTCAAGTTTTCAGATCTTGGGGGTCTCTCCTCCCAAGATCCATTTCAATCTTTTAGATCTTGGGGGCCTCCTCTCAAGATCCGGATCTCAATCCACTTTGCACTGCTCTGTTTCGAACCTTTGAGTCCAATTCTGAGGTACTCAACATCTCCTCTACGCGTTGTCCTCACCTTCCTGTCCAAGATTGTATCTTCCTGCAATTCATTTAGATATTCAGTTAGCAGGTCATCAATAGAAGGCAATTGACTTTGCTCTTCAGGATCCTCAATCATTGAAGGTTCAAACAATCTCAAGCAATCTACATTTACGACTGAGTAGATGTGCATGTAAGCTGGTAGATCAAGGTGAAAAGCATTTTCACCAATCTTCTCAAGTATCTTGAAGGGTTCATACCTGATAGGATTTAGCTTTTTACCTTCACCTTGCATCCTATACTTGTTGATATATAGCTAGACTTGGTCACCAACTTGGAAACTATGCTCCATCCGATGCTTGTCATGCCTAACCTTGTATTTGGCTTGACTATTTTCTAGCTGTTCCCGTACTGCCTAGTGGATCTCCCAGATCTGTTCAATGAACCTATTTGCCTTGTCCACATCATTGTGTCCATCAACCGTGGTATCTTTACCAAAGACAAAATCCAAAGGAGACCTTGGTGTGAAACCAAAACAGGTCTCAAAAGGAGATCTTTGTGTTGAAGAGTGTTTTTCTCTGTTGTAAGCATGCTGCACATAACACAAATGTTCATCCCAAAGCTTAGGATGTTTGTTGCAATATCCTCTGAGTAACTGGATCACTGTCTTGTTAACTATTTCTATCTGGCCATCGGTTTGTGGATGAAAAGCTGTGCTTTTCTTCAGTTTGGTGTCCATTAGTTCCCACAGACTCGACCAAAACTTCCCCACAAATTAGGTGTCAGTTTCGCAGTTTCTTTAGCTGTAATTTGTTTATTACAAGGTATCAAAAGGCACATTTTGTTGAACCTACCCACAACCACATACAGATAATCATGACCTTTCGTAGATTTAGGCAGTCCTCTAACAAAATCCATGGAAACACTTTTCCAAGGGTGAGAAGGAACTGGTAATGAAGTGTACAAGCCTAGTTTTATATTGCTAGGCCTGCTTTTAGCACACATAGTACACCCTTTTACATATCTAGAAACTGTCTCATTCATTTTCGACCAATAACAAAATATTTGCAGCCATGCAACTGTTTTACTTATCCCAAAGTGACTTGATATTAGAGAAGTGTGTGCCTCTCTAATTATCTTTACTCTCTCTGTTTGTGGAATGCAGAGTTTCCCATAATGATATAAGAGTCGGTCCTTCACATGATAATCCAATTCTTCTACCTTTTTGCCTCGACCCAAAGTTGCATATACATCTTTAAAGTCTATATCTTGAGCATATTGTTCAATGTAGCTTTCATGTAGTACATAATTATGCTTAAGTATAGTAGATGCATTTATAATGGGTATAGCTAACATGTCTGCAACTTTGTTATGTATGCCCTTTTTACATCTGATGACTAAATGAAACTATTGCAGAAAACCCATCCACCTGTAATGTCTTGATTGCTACAACTTAGTTTGGGAGTGTAGATATTGAAGTGGTTGATGATCAGTATGTATTACTGTCTCTTTGCCCATTAAGTAATGTTTCCACTTTTTCACACTCTTAACCAATGCATACAATTCTTTATCATATGTAGGATAGTTAAATACTGCAGGATTAAAAGTCTCAGAATGATAACATATGGGTTTACCATGTTGTGTCAACACTGCTCCCATGGCATAGTCACTGGCATTTGTTTGGATCTCAAATGGTCTTT
>APFE030940400.1:28149-73904 GCA_000404065.3 Pinus taeda
TGGTGAAATAAACAACTTCCTTCAATTGATCTAAAAGATCATCTATGTGAGGAAGGGGATAATGATTTTTGATTGTTATCTTATTCAGTGCTCGATAGTCAATGTACATTCTCCACGAGCCATCTTTCTTTCTCACCAAAATGATCGGTGGCCCACATGGTGATGTGCTAGGCTTGATGAACCCCTTCTCGAGCAACTCCTGCACCTGCTTCTTGAGTTCAGCTTTCTCTAAAGTAGACAACCTGTACATTCCAATGTTAGGCAATGGAACATCTTGCTACAAAATAATATTATGTACTATTTCCTTTTTGGGTGGCAGACCTTTAGGTTCCTGAAATAGGATATCATACTTTGAAACAATCTTTTCTATATCAGCTTGCTGCTTAGCATTACAACCCTTAAATACATTGGTTTGATCGAGTTTCTTTTCTTTTACAACCATTAGTAAGAATTGTTTGCATGAATTTATCATTCTTTTCATTTGCCCTGAGTTTATGAAAGTATAATTATTCTTGAACTTATGAGCTCTTACAAAGTATTCGATTCCATCTTTAACAAGTAGATACTTGTTCTCAACTCTATAGAAAATAGCTTTTCTATCATACAATTAAGGACTCCCTAAAATAATTCCACATATATCCAAAGGAATTATGTCTAACTCAACCTCATCTACAAATGCTGACCCAAAAGAAAACTTGAGTTTGCACTGTCTAGCCACTTGTAGTTGTGCTTTATCATTCAACCATCCTAATGGGTATGGTTTCTTGTGAGGTGTAGTTGCTACTCCCAATTTCTTTACAATTGCTTCAGAAATAAAATTTACTTGTGAGCCACTATCAAACAAAGTATCAATCTTTTGATGTTTGGAAACAACATGAATAGGAAAAGCTCATGTCTTTTTCTCTCATGTTCTTCATCAGTAATAGATTCAGCAGAATTACTAATAGATGCGTCAAAATTCTTACCTTTTATACCTGTGGCTACAATGATTGTTTCATCTCCTGAGTTTGACCCTAAATCTTTCTGGATAGCTGCAACAGTCTTCTTCTTTTTGCCCTCGGACTTCTTAGGTCTTAGGTCTGGATGCAGAATCCAACAGTGCTCATCATCATGCCCATCCTTTGTACAGTGAGTGCATGACGTTTTGCCTTTCTGTGCAGTGTTAGCCTTCCTTGCTTTCCACTTCTGCTTTCTTTTCTCCTTGATTTTTCTTGTAGTGGGTTGGGATGGTCCCCCAACTTCTGGATTTCCATTCTTTCCTCTAGCCTCTAAATGAGTAGGTTGTACAAATACCTCATCTATTCTAGTGGGATTAAACATGAGGATGGTATGCCTCATGTAGTTGTGTAGATGACCAATATACTTCAAAAGAGTCTCTGGTGAGTCTAATGAGATCCCTAGAATCAATGCTCTCTTTCTAAATTCTTGAGTGTAACCATGCACACTTTACCCTTTCAACTGTCGAAGAGTTTGCCAACTCATCATGGCTTGTTGCATGTAGGCCAATGGATAGAACTGCTTCTTGATTGCAGAACCAAAGTCACTCCAGACAGAGATAGTCTTACCATGTCGTTTCATGTCAGATTGGGTTCTGCCTTCCCACCAAACCAAGGCAGTGCCTCCTAGGCATAGGCTTGCTAGCTGAATTTTTCTCGTCCGAGTCGATGTTTTGCACTTTGCAATACACATCAATTTGTCTAATCCAATTGTCCAACTTTTCAGCATTTAGCTCTCCATCATATATAGGCAAATCAAATTTAACATCTAGCTTAATCAAATATGCTTTCTTACTATGCACAGGGCTATTAGGAGGTGTGAGAAAGTTTTCCTCTTTCCCTTTTCCTTTTGAGTGGTCATGGTTATGAGATTCTTCTTCTTCTTTATCTTGTTCAGAACCTATGAATCTTCATCCTTATGCTTTCTAAAGTCCCTATATATTTCTTCTACCATAGACTTTATAGCTAGGAAACTTTCTATGAATTGAGGGTTTGGCCCCATAGAACCTTCCTCTAACATTGTATTCTGAGGACAGAACCTTCCTCCCAATTTCAAGATTAGTTTCGACCAACTCTCCTTCTCCTAATTTTAGCTTTGATCTAGTGAGCATTTAACAGCTAAACCAACACAAGCTTGTCTAACCTTACAGCCTAGAGCTCTGATACCACTTGATCTGATAGTCACCCAATGAGTGACCTTAGTTAAAGATTTATTAAATGAAGGTATTACAAACTCATATGTTGGTGTGTGTGTCTATGTTATTTAAGCAATGGATCGATCAGATTGCAAATACATAGACACTTGAAATGGAAAACAACAGAGAAACACAGTAAGTAGATACAAGAACACAAGAAATTAATAAGGATTTCACCCTATCCTCCAGGGCTACATCTTCGATCCAGCTCTCAATGGTGGCCTTCTTTTATTGTGTCTCGAAGAAAAGAATTACAATGAAGGAGCTCAATATGAGTCTCCTGAAACAGATTGGCTTGGCAGGGTGGTTCTTGGATTCCCCAAGCCACTAGAGTACACCGACTCTTTTCCTTGCCAGCTCTTGGACCTCTGTGGTCTGACAGATCTTCTCAGGGATGGCTTGAATCTCTCAAGCCCTCTCGTGCTCGATGCTGCCTTTGGTCAGCTCGACCCTTATGTCTTCTTTCTGCTTTTGCTTCACTGGTTCTTCTCTTCTCTGTCCTCTATCCTCGGTTCTTTCTCTCCGTCCTCGGTGGTCCTTTCTGTTCTTTGTTCATGGCTTTAAACCATTCGAGCTCATGGCGGTTCAGTTCCCCTTCCACCTTCATCGAATCGCTTGCTTGCAGCTACGCTTGGAGTTCCATGTTCTCGGTGTCATCATCAGACTCACAGGGAGCGACCACCTGTCCTCCTGCAAAACATGCCAGCCTGCTTCTTCGGTCCAATTCTTCGGTTACATCGTGGCATGAGTCTTCCGCCACCTTGGCAGTGAATTCGGACTTCAAATTCTTTCATATCGTGGTTTAATCCCTCGTTAAATCCGATCTTATTGTTGGGCGCGATATCAACTGTCAGATCTAGAAACCCCAGATCCAACGCCATTTGCTTGCTTCGCGCGGTGGACTTGCTCGTCCGTTAGCGCGCAATGAGTGACGGTTTCCTCTTTCCTCCACTTGCCACACGTCAGGTGCTGAGTGGAATCACTCCGCTTTCGCCAAAATTGCTTACTACCCACAGATGTCCCCGATCAATATCGCCAGTTTTGGAGCGGGTCCCGCCTTTAGCGCTTAGCCTTTTGTCCCATGGTTTTCCCGGCTCCCACGCGACCGAGTGCTCAGGGCTTCTCCATTTTGAGGGTTTTCGCCTAGCGATGCGCAATTATGCTAATTGTGCATCAAAACTCCCTTTGTTTCTCAATCCGGGCCTCCCAGGGGCTAATTTCGTCTCCCGCACAACCTCCATGGGCCATGGTTAGCGCGCTTTGACTGAGGTCCTTGTCGTTCCACGCTGGCTGCCACTGCCACTAGTTTAGAGGTGTTTTTTATCGCTGTTTTAAATTCTTTGAAGTCTGTCCCGACCTGGTATAGCCATGGCTATGTTAATCATTCTTTATGGATCCAATTTCGATCAATTATAGGACTACAACTTTTGACTAGGGCCAATGAATGTCATGGCATCCCCTAGCCCCTCAAAATTTTGAAAAACATCATTTAGTGCCTAAACATGGCACCATAAGTTTGTGACCCAAAAATCATAGAAAAAGTGCCAAGAGGATATAGAACCATCGAAACATGGAAGAGGTGGGTGGCCACCAATATTCACCTGGATTAGTCCTCCCCCCTTAAGAATAAATGGTCTCCATTGCATCAGGTTTCTTCATCAGATTGTGAAACTTCTATTGAATTTGGCTCTTTGTGTGCCACTTGCCTTGGTGAGGAAGTTGCCCTACTTTGACAACTTGTATAGTTGTAAGTGTTGCTAGTAGGTATCCTTTGTCTTGATGTTAATGATTCAATCCCCTATATTTTGTTCAATGTAGTTAAGATTAATTTTTGTGGGGATCAATTGCTCAATTTCCTTCAAGGTATCTAACAGAGGTGGAAAATATGGTTGAAGCAGCTCCACATTAAATATTGAGTGCAAGCCAAGGAAAGGGTGAATGTGAAATTCAAAAACATTTTCACCTAGAACATTTATGATTGTGTAAGGCCCATAACGGAGTTGTCTATGCTTCATATCGGGGCTTGTTAGGCGCTCCTTTTGTAAATGAAACCACACCTTATCACCAACATGAAACTTACGTGGAACCCAATGTTGTTTATATCACTACATGTACTTGGAATTGGCTTTCTATAGAAGATGGACATGTAACTTGTTGGAGGTGTTGGATCTATTAAATAAATTTTCCTACCCTATCTTCCTTGACCTAAGCATCGAAGGACTCTATTGATGAATATGCAATGGGCATAGTTACATCAATTGGGGCCAATGGATGGAACCCCTAGAACAAATAAAAAGGATTATGGCCAATAAATATGTAAAGGGATATATTCTAATTATGTTGAAAACATGGAAGTATTTAATCCAATGTACATCTTCCTTGACCATATCTTTTATGTGTCCTTCAACATTGATTTTATGTTGAACTTGCTACATATGGTATTCTAAAGCTTGCTTCAATGATAATATATTACCAAATTATGACTTATTCCAATATTTTAGCTTTTCTTTAAAAACCTTTAATCTAATTTGGAAGGTATGCATTTTATTCCTCCCTTGGCTATTTATTTCCAACCGTCATTCCTTAGTTTTAGTTAAAAGGAATGGGTCTTGCAACCAAAAACTTGCTAGTTGGAAAGGAAGGTTATGGGGGATCCCTTTAAAATCTAATTCCAAGCATATGGGCCAGTGTGCTGAGCTTGTATTTGGTAAGATTGAAGCTTCCACGCAAATATCCTTCTTTAAGAGTGCTTTAGAGACAATAAATATGTCTAGTCTTCAAGCGATTTGATGCTTCCCTCAACATCTATTATCACAAGTGAATGTAACATTTATGGTAGTCAAATCTATCACTTTTAGTTGTTAAAATAGGTCCTTAAATCATTGAGACTTCAAATTCAATCTTCATATACCTCCTTTTTGTCTCCTCTAGCGACATTAGATAAACCAACACTCCCTATGTGTTTCACAACATGGACTAACCGCCTCTCTTGGATCCTTGTCTCTGGTGATGTGATCATTCACCAACACTTGCATGTTTTGATCTAATGGAAATTGTGATTCCAAACAAGTGGTATCTGAGCATAGGTCACAAGTTCGATACACACCTGACTTGCGTTGGGGAGGAGATTGTTGGACATTGGATAAACCAATGCTCCCTGTGTGTTTTGCGACATGGAATAATTGCCTCTCGCGGATCCTTATCTTTGGCAATGTGATCGTTGACTAACACCTGTGGATTTTGGTCTAACGACAATCATAATTCCCAATAATGCTATTAAATTAAATTCCTTGCCTAGTATCTAGAGTTCCTCCAAATGGATGGCCTTGGTGGCTTTTATGTTTTTTAGGAAACTAGGATTTTTCTGTTGGGAGATGGGGGTTGTAAACTGCAATAACAAACCAAAATTTTTGGCTCCTACATATTGAAATCTTCCTAAGATAATGAAAGGAATGAAAATACGGTTAGTAAATTATTCTTCTTGGCGATATCACAAGATCGCCAAGCCATTAGCACTATCAACAACATCAAGTGTTATTTATTCATAGCCTTGCAAATAAAGGGGGGCTATTTCACTAATTTTTTCTCAAAATATATTTTTCTCCTATAGTATAATGATTGTTGAGCTTCCATTCTAAATTATTTCCTTGATAAGTATCCTCTTTCCTTTATTTTTAATACCTCTAATGTTGCATGAAATTATTTTCATTGGGAAAGATTTTTAGAGGAAGAGAACATACTTTAAGAGTATTGTAACCTATCCTACATTGACTAAATGATCTCCACTATTTGAATGAAGGCTTTATTGGTCCTTCACCCCCACATTTTACCTTATTTTATTTTTTGGGGTTGTTCCTTGCTAGAAAAGGTATAGACTCTGAATTCCCCATTGGTTAGCCTCATCTCTTCATTAATGCCAAAATTGATCTTTTACCCTAAGGTAGATTCGTTGGTACTTTAGTTTTCAAATGTTCGAATTATATTTGGATCTTTGGTTTTCCATTTTTCAATATAATTTTTCAAAGTTTGTTCATCCTTATTTGGAGTCTTTCTTTCCTCATCCATTTTAGCCATTGAAGTATCAAGAGTAGTTCATCATCTTGGGCAAGGTGTCTTGATTATTTTATGGAAATTTTATTTTCTACGATGCTACCTTTTGTTGTGTTCCATCTTTGTTTATATATAGAATCATAAATCTTCTAGAAAACAAGGATCTTCTTCTTGATCAGTAAGGGTTGAGAACTTATTTTTGGATTAAATAGGCTCCCCTTTTGTTTGGATGGAATATTTTTTGGTGTTTTGTTTCTTTGTCAAGTCATTACTCTTTTAAATCTCTCGAAGTCTATTTGTTGGGAACCTTTCTTGGGCTCCTCTTAAAGGAGTGGGAAATCCTATAAGAAGTGGTCATACTCATGGTAGTGTCAAAATTTAAAGGGAAAACATTATTTATTAAGGGTTATATCAAGACTTCATCTTGATATGAAATCTCAGTTGCTTCTGGTAGTGGTTGAGATATATTCATATAGACACATATTCTTGCATAGGAAGTATAATACCATCTTCTTGTAACTTATGATATGTTTACAAAATAACCAATTGTATTTCCTATTCCCTATAATATTTTTGGATCCTGGAACTCTTTAAGTAGCGAGAACATTCAAACTCATGCTGGGGAAGCCATAAATTGTTATTTTTTTGAGCATTACTTCTGTTTCCAAAATCTCATGAATAACCCAACATTATTGAAAATATATAGGCCATTTTTGAAAAATTTAGCTTAGTCCTCCAAATTCTTGAAGATGACTATAAAGAAATGTTTGGAACCTAATTCTAGGTCCACATTCCCTATAGGTTTCCATTTGTGTTGTATTTGGTTGACTAAGTTCCTTTTAGTGGGTTGGAATTCCATATATTTACACATAAGAGCATGGTCTTTCATGTATTTTTTATAACTATCAAGTTTGGTGGATCTTGCCTTGTATTTTGGATCTTTCCTAGCTTTCAATGAGAATTTTATCTTGAATTAGGATTTCCATTGTGCACCAAGAAATTTTTTTACTATCTTCTCCTTATCCTTGTCTTTCCCCTATTCTTGCTATGGAAAATTGGTTTAGAGGAGTCGTTGCCTAAAACAATATTTCAATAGGAGGGGTTCGCACCCCTCCTTCTAGGGGTAGCCATTATTAGTTGTTAGTGGCCAATATTATAGAAAATATACTGCTACTATGATTAGGGGAAGTTCTAATAGACAATCACCACCTGGTTGTAGAGTTTAGGAAATAGATGGGTTAGAAATCTTAGTAAAGCTTCACTTGTCTTTTAAATATTTTTAACATGATAATATTAGCCATTGTTTTAAAAGGTGTAAAAGGTATATCATAAATTGAAGAGAATGAGAAAATTTCAATTGGAGATTGAGAAATTCAAAATTTAATAATAAACAAAAACTCTACTAAACTAATGATATAAAGAAGATAGTGCCTAAAATAAATTAAATTTTATGAATAATTACAACTCAAGCTCAGTCGTTGTTTGACACTTCTTCCTGTTCATTTTTTCTTCGCTGCAAAGGGACAACTTCTCTCATCTTTATAATACAAATATAGAAATTACAATTGAAAAGATTTGGATTAAGCATCGATTTGAGAATTGAAGATTCTCAAATCGATCTTCTCTAATTAAAATCAGTTCAATATCTTTTGGTGAAGAAGCTGAGAATGTTGTCTTCAATATCTTTTGGTGAAGAAGCTGAGAATGTTGTCTTAATTTGAAATCATCATCACTTGAATCTGTCATGCATGCTTCTTCGAATATCATCAACTTCCATCAAACTTCATTATGCTTCTACACTGCTTCTGTAATCCCTGTTTATAATAAAGTATCCAAAAAACACATCAACGATGCATTTGATAGATAAAATAGCTTTATTTAAAACAAGATTACGAAAAAATATTAATCCATTTAAATCTCGAACTTTGCTAAGTGAAGAAATATAAACATAAAGAAAAATACAAGAAATTAACATCAAAGCTCAAATTTATAATGAAAATAAATGACAATTACAAGGCTAAACGTTGCCCCTTGATAACCTATTGCATGTCGTGATGCAAAAAATATTCTATCAAGAAAATAAGTAATTAACATGCTACGCAGTTAGAGAGTAGGCTACATATATCTCCTCTTTCCTGTACCTGAATCCATACATATCTCTGATTTCTCATAAATCTTCTTGCAGGACATTCTATGAAAATTCATAATCAAACTGATAATAGGATAACGAGGCACCGATACCTGCATCCCATCCAATGGATTCTTGTTTCCATGACAATTTTAACATATGTATGGAACTCAGAAAGGGCTTTCTAGAAACTGTTGAACCCAAATGGTTCTCTATTCCTGACTTTTTTGTTATGATCTCACCCATTTTAACTTGGAACCACTTACTTCTTCTCTTTGTATGTCTTCTAAATACTCAAGCCCTACAATCAACACCCCTACATGAATGACCCTAAGTTTGTTAACAACATTGTGCCTCTGCGTAAATCTATTATGTCTAAGAAATGTGACAAAGGAATTTTCCGGTTCTCCGCTTATCCACAAATCATAGTTTCACTCATTTCGTTCATAAGCATTACAAGATTTTTTCCACTTTATTTGGTTTAAGGCAAAATGATATAAATTCTTGAAACTGCACATCCCCAATAAAAGGCACGATATTCTCATTCCCTTGCTCCGAAAGTAGAAAATTATGCATGTAAAGTTCACATAAAAGGAACTGTGTATGCTCATCCTATTTGTGAAAGGCAGTTATAATATTTGAAATACCAGTGAACTCATAAGAATGACCATGTTATATAACCTTAGCCTTAAGCATCAAATAATTCTCTATCAAGAATAAGGCATAGCTACAAGATGGGGCTCTGAAAGCCATGCTATTTGGGATCATTGCATAAATTTGATCCTTCTCCTTCATTAACTTGTGAATCTTTTCCCTTAAATTTTAGATTTCCTTTCTAGCATCAACTAGATCCTCTATTGTTTCTATATTTTTGTGTTAATGCCTGAAATCGTTTGAATAACTTATGATGTTCCTCTATAGACATTGTATATTTTTTTTATTATATAAATTTGATCTCTTCCGATACCTTTATCTCAACTTCTATAATCAGTGGAGTATAGAGGGACATGACATCTGTCTATAACTTTGTTTCCATTAAAACTATTTCTTCAGTTTGAGCTTTAGCAATTTGAAATTTAGAGACCTCCCTTTTCTTATAAGCCTAGAGAAACTTGTCTGCCTTTTCTTGAGATTGCTTACCTATTTCCAATTGATTCTGCAATTTTTGCACCTTCTGTTTCAACACAGAAGTTTCCTTTCTTAGAGCAGTAATCCTTGCAAAAAGTCTACTCTTTTTCCTAATTTTCTTGGCAATATTATCTTTATCTTGTGAAAGAAAAACAATTGGAAAAGAAGTAGAAACTTGAATTTTAGGACATTCAACAATAGTCTCTTGAGCATGAGCAGCCAAGGGATCAGTTACTAAAAGATCAACAAATAAATCACAAGTTTTTGTCACTACTAAATCAGTAATATGTTATGAGAAGACAATAACTAAAAGGTCATGAGGTGATCCATGTGATGTAACAACTCATTTAGAGATGAAAGTTCTATAACTGTAGTTACTAAATCAATATAAAAATCCTGCATTGTAGTGGCTATAAAGTGAGAGGATCTTTCTAACAAAGTAGTGGTTGGAGAGTCAGTAGAGAAGGTTTGAGCTTCAATAGTTGGAGGATCAATTGGAAACTCCTGGATTAATTCATCATAATGTTCTGGGATGCCGACAATCATTCCTTCTCCTATATCCATAACTTCCATTAATTTTTCCATTGTTTCCATTGTTTTTTCCACCTCTACATTCAATTATTCTTGATCCAGATTCATTTCTTCTAGTATTGGTGGGTATTCACTATTATGCACCCCTTGACTCAAGTTTCCTTACAAATATTTTTAGAATCTTCAAGGTTTTGTGGTTCCCTTTCCTCGGGAGTTTCTTGAGTTAAATCTAGCTCATCTATGAGAGTATTGACTTTGGATTTGTTGCAACCTACTCAACCTAATTGATCTCCTCTTTTAGGTAAAGAAGACAAGAAAGATGCAATTCGTTTTTCCATCCTACTAGGATTTTGAGAAGTTGAAGATTCAAGTTGTGAAGGTTCATGTGAAGTATTTTCAGACAACAAGGCATTGTTTTGAGATATATTGATGTTTCCTTCAATATTTTTCTCTTCATTCCCAACTTTTAAATGTTTATTACCCCCCGTAGTTTCAAAATTTCCACTACCAGTTAAGGTTGCCTCAAGGTTTTCAATAACTTTGGGAATGACTTACTACTAAAGTAGGGTCCTTGGCTTTTTTCATTTTGGATGCATTCTCATGTAAAATGGATTTCAAAAGGAAGGGGATATTCAAGGATACATTTTGCGTTAAGTATGCCATCTTGAGGTGTCTTCCATGGACCACATCGTATCTACCATGGCATGTGACATATTTTTGGATTACTCTTGCCAATTCCTTCCACATTTTTGGGAATTATTGGGATTATACCCATTTCTTTTCTTGATTCATTCTTCACCATCATTCAAAAATAAGAAGATTGCATTTTGTAAAGAGGTGCCCATTTCATACCATTTCTCTCCCTTGGCTGCAAATCTCATAATTTCAGTTATGCCTTTCACATCAGCCTGAATTTGTAAATTTTTTACTGTGGTCATCCCTTCACTTAAATTCTGTATGAATTCTCATGTTATCTCTTTGTTGAACCGTTGAATTATTCTGAAATAATCCATCCATACAACATGGTTTAAGAGGTTGCATGCTTCACCTGTAATGCACAAATGACTGGGTTCATGTTGAACATATTGTCCTCCCATTACTGCAACCTCGTCAACTATCCAAGAAAAGAGTAATTGTAAATATGCAAAATAGAATCAACCTTACCATTTGTCTGTCATTCACAATCAAGGTTACAACATATAGATCGACAAATTAATTGGTAAGATAACAACATGTAAATGATAATTCAACATGCAGTAACATAACAAATGATTACCCATTTATTCCACCTCCATGCGCCCCAGCCCCCCACCCCCCCCCCCCCGCAATGAAACTAAGGATGCCCTTGGCCACAACAATTAGGTGAGATGTCAATGAAGTAATATTTCCAATAATTATAAATTATGGTAATTTACCATGATGATGTTGTTACACAAAACAAGGAAATGATGATCATCAAGAATAATAATTGATTCATTAGTGTAAATTTCTTGAAAAAATAAATAAAGTGAAGTGACGAAACAACACTAAAAAACGATGTATTAATAAGTTGATAGGTTACGATGGGGAAAGAAATTTAAAATAAGGACCCTTAAATGGTAATCGAGCGGGTAGATTAGTTATCTTTGTTAAAAAGTGTGAGATTTGTAGAATAAAGGGATAATAAGTTCAATGATGAAACATTATTTCAAAATTCCAAATATAAAATACCCAAAAAGTCTTGTTCTTGGGATGTAAAACAAATAATAAAATTTATTAATTGTCATAAAACATATCCATCACTCATGAATAACTGACTAAATATATCCTCATGAATTATAAGTTTTTCAAATCTTAGATATTCAATAGTAAACTTTTATTAGTAATTGGCTTTCAGAAAGCAAGGTAACCAAGTAGATTGTAGTTTTAAGTTAACTTCCATACCCTAGGCACGACTCTGCTTCCAGTAGGTGTCCATAGCCTCGAAAGGGTTGCCATTTTAACCCATTGAAATGCCATTTTCCCATTTATTAGAAGTGAATTCGTATCTACAAGGTCATTTAAATTTATTTAATTGTCTAGGAAGGCCATTCTTTTGGCATGGTGACTAGTTAATAACAATGCCATTCACAGGAACTAATAAAGTGAACAAGTCATCTTGTGATGAGACCTCTTGTCCTGTAGCTTTAAACCGAAGGCCATTACCTTGGCTTGGTAACCAGAAATGGTAATTTCATTTCAGTAGGTCATATGATCATGGTAGGTCAAATCATGATGAAACCTCCTATCCTTTGGTGACTCTTTTTTTGCTATTATTATTTTCAGCTATAATTATTATTTAATCATAAAATATTATTTAATATATGGGGTGGAAAATCAACTCCTTAAGAGTTAGGGATGGTGTAAAATGTTTTCTAGTGACTAGTTTCAACTTGGATAATCTTTCCTCTCAAACACTAAGAACATTAAAGGAACTATTGATAAATATAGTTGCTTTATTAAAATTGAGGTTGAAAAACAGCTCTTTAGATAATGTTAGAATGCTTTTGAGAGTAAAATAATCAATATCAATTTTACAAAATCGAGAACTTAACAAATTAAGGAAGTTAAGAATTGGTAGGATGATAGTGGAGAGTATTCCCTCCTATCACGCGGGTGACCTAGGCTCGATCCTTGGAAACGACGCCAAAATGTTGGGTTGCTAAATTATTCTAAAATAACAATCAAGTATCAACACTAACATCAACCCGACGATTCGTCTTCTTATCTCAAGGTAATCAACAAAATCTATGCAAGAGACTGTTATGAACTAGTATTGGTCTTAAAATGCTTTATCTACAAATCTTATGATCAAAATCAACACCTAAATTAAAGAATACAATCAATCAAATTGATTCTACACTTACAAAAACTATAATCAAACCATACAAAAAACTATGATCCAATTTGAAAAGAACTTGCATTAGTTCAGTCTGAAAGTAAAACTACTCAAATCGTTCAAGAAAGAACCTTATGCATATTGAAATAAGTTATGTTATTGGAAACAACAGTTGAAAATAATAATTGTAACTAAGGAAACAATAAGCAGTAACTAAGGAAACAACTTAAAATAAATATCGTTCTCGTAGGAAATAACAAGCATAATCAAACTCCTTTTTAATGCTCTAAGTCAATCACAACTTAAAGAAAAATACCACTCGATTTACTTAAGAGCAAATAGTAAGAAAATATAATAAACTAATGATACAAAGAAGACAATGCCTCATCGAGGAAGTGGGTCTGAGGTCTTGGGAACCAAACTGTCTAAGGAAATATCAGATCAACAAAACAATTGGTAAACTAGATTAAACATAAAAGAGGGTCTTCACATTAAATTTTCTGAATAATTACAACTCAAGCTTAGTCAATGTTTGACACTTATTCCTCTTTGTTTTTTCTTAGCTGCATTGATCTAGGTGGCTCCAGAAAGACACACAGGAAAAAGAGGTTTATGTACGCTCGAAAATCAAAGTGTTCAGAATGATGCCGACCCAGGACCAGAGCGTAGATCTCATCATCTTGATTCCAACAGTGTGAATGGTTCATCAATCTGAGTCCAGATGATGAAGTTATTGCGAAAAGAGTTTGCCTTGGTTCCTTTGAAAAATGAAGCATTTCCTCTGAAAATGGGTTTTTAAGCCTTATAAGGCAAATCGCAATCGATGGAGTCTAAAGGGTGGACTTAAGGTCGGGCTTTTAGAACCCCCAATCAGCAATCTTCGATTAATCGGAGCCGGAGGCAAGCAATCGACGATATGGAAGCTTAAGTCATGCAATCGACGATATCGGTGTTGGCGGATGCCAAAGGCAGAACCTTGGGCCATAGCGATAGTGATATGTGATGCGATCTCAGCCATTGGATTGGAAGAAAATCAATGACCCAGATTTAATCGGCTTATCGGCGATCGACGATCAGCATATCAGAAATCGGTAGATCAGCGATCGGAAGATCAAAAAATTGGCGATCGACATATCAACAAATTGGTGATC
Source organism: Pinus taeda (assembly GCA_000404065.3). Lineage (NCBI taxonomy): Eukaryota > Viridiplantae > Streptophyta > Pinopsida > Pinales > Pinaceae > Pinus > Pinus taeda. The sequence continues at coordinate 42,186 of APFE030940400.1, forward strand.
GACAAATCAACGGTCAGAAGATCGACGATCCCAGATACCAAGGGGTGATGTGATGCAATCTGGACCATTCGATCAAGAAGCAAATCAATGATCCAGATCTAATCGACATATTGGTGATCAACGGATCGGCGTATCGGCGATCAATGATCGACGATCCCCTGATATTCAAGGCCATTGACCTCAGTGATATGCGATTGTGATATATCATGGACCCGATGGGTTTATGGACCTAATTTCATAAAATTTGAAGTCCGGTTTTTCAGATTTGTCAATGTTTTCTGTGTATTTCTGTTTAAATGGAAAAGACCTATTTTTAGGGTTTGTTGCACTCGCCGATCCTTTTATGCACACGACCTCTATTATCAACAAAATGGATCCCATTTTAATCAAGCTTTGTCATAAAAACATGAGAGCTGAGGCTGGAGGAGAGTGCCCGAGAGCCCGCGTGCCAAATAGTCCGAGAGCCTGTGTGCTAGAGTGCTAGAGTGCCAATGAGGAGGCTGCACCCAAAGGAAAGCTACAGAACAAGACGGTAAGATAAAGATAGAGATAGCTAGGTAGTGCTGCGAGTTACTCAAATACACCAGAGCACTCGAAAGCTTGAGCCATAGAGCTTGATCGAGGCAGCGCGGGAAGGTGAGCCAAAGAACCAGAAGGTCAGGTAGAGCCACAGACTTGCAGCGACATAGCCAGAGCGCTACAAAGCCAGATAGCTAGAGAGCTATATTGAAAATAATCAGAGAAGTCTTCTTCTTGTATAATCGATGCTATGAGATTGATGTTTCAGCAAGCTTCAACACTTTGACAACTTTGTTTCAGATGCCCCTGATTATTGATTTTGATAAGCGATAAAATGATCGATGCAAGGGAAGCCAAAGTCTAGATTGGTAATAGGCCCTGCCTGCGCATCGACAATGTGAACAACATTGTTCACGTGGATTGTTTTGCTAAAGATATGAACATCCACTTCTTCATATGGCCCATGGTGTGAGGTATATGATTTTTTCATGTATTTCTTCTTTTACATTATGTTGCACGGATCCTTGATTGATATTGATGTAGGATCTTCTTTATTACATGTTGTCATGATTCCTTGCTTGTTTTGATGGGGAATATTCTATGTGATGTATTTGCTATCATAACTCACCATGTTATGTTTTGAGATCTCTTGTTGTATGTTGCTCGGATACTCTTGTTGTCATCATGCATGATTTTGTTATTGAGATACCTTTTGTGACATGTTGGCAGGATGCTCATCATGCATGTTCTTGTGTCATACTCATAGGAGTCTTTGATTGAGAATTCCAGTTGTGGAACATCTCTTAGAGCCACTCTTGCGTGAGGGCAATTTTCCTTGTATGATCGTTACATCATCTCTTATGTACATCATCTCTATTGACATCACTTAATACATCGGCCTACACCATCTTGACACCGAGGCCCGGAGACGTAGTCCCTCTTGGACGAACTTCGTTATCAACACTTATGTTTTTATGTGTTGATGATTGTTATGTTCCTCTTATTTTCCGCATGCAGATGTATTCTTTAATTTTATTTTAAAATTCAATTTAACACATCACGAGAGTAAAAGGTCTTGGAAGGGTCCTTCTTCACACCCAGACCTAGATCAAGTGGTATCAGAGTAGTCTTTATGTGTATGTGAATTGCAATGTAAATAATGGAACATGCAATGACAAAGAATGAAAGAGCGATGTAGGAGACCATGGTCAGCATTTCCAAGAAAGTGGAAATCATGTATGAAACTCTACATAAAGAGATAGAGGAAAAGGAGTGGTTGCAACTTTAGTTGCAAGCCACAGAAGAGGCATGGAAGAACTGAATTAAAACAAACATAATCTTCAAACAGAGAATGATGAATTGAAGATGCGTCTACATGAAGAGAAAGAGGAAAAACAAAGTTTTATACAACAATTGCAAGCAAAGGATGAGGCCTTGGAGAAGCTACAACGAGACCCATGGGAGGTAAAAAGTAGTTCTCCATCTTCATGTATGTTTCCTAATGATTATTTCTCTATGTTTGAAAATCGTACCACATGAATTGGCTCCAAACTGTTGAAGAGAATGGGGTATGAAGGAAAAGGCTTGGGTGTTAATGGCCAAGGCATTGTCAACCCCATCAAAGTAGAGGAATTACCCCATCAGGCAGGACTTGGGTATGTCAGGAAAGAAGTTGGGGAATGCACTGAGATAGCGAGCAAACCACCAACAAAAGATGATGAGCATCCCTCATTAGTTCTTTCGAAATCGAAAGAGAAGGTAAAAGATGTTGATTTCCTTTCGGTTTCATCTTCTCATAGTATGATGTTTGTTGGAGATTTGGAGATCCCGATTATAAGGAAAAACATGAGGCTCCTTACAAGAATGGGGCATGAGGAGAAATAACTTGGTGTTAATGACCAAGGCATCACTCAACCTTTGGAGGTTGTGCATGAACATCGATTTGCAAGCTCAAGGTACACTAAAGGAGAGTGCTCGAAGGTGTCTGAGTCATTTGAGATATCGATGAAATCGTCGAGGACAGAGTATGATGGGAAAGCATCCCCATCATCCCAAGGAAGTTTCCATTGTAGGGAGAGAGTGGAGGCAAGCTCTCATCGCCATATTAACATCAGAAACAACAAAGGAAGGTATAACCATTTTTTATCTTCGAATGTTCATTTTGATTATGATCATGTTGCTAATAATGAACAAATATTAAGGCATCTAAAAACATGTACCTTTTGTGGTTTACTTAACCATACCTTTTCTAAGTGTTGGAAAGGAATGGAAACACTCATGAGGCATAAATGGCCATTAAAGAGCCACTTATTGGAGGCTCCATCCAGAGAAGTGCTTTAAAGACAAAGCGTCAGCGCGTGAACCAGGGAGAGCAGTTCTTCGACAAGAAAAACCACCTCAAGGAGGTGACCCATTCACATTGATCAGTGAAAAATGGTTTCTAGACATGTTGTCATCTCATGGTCATTCTTTTGTAAATCATTTGTTGAATTTTAAAGTGTAAATGATGATGTGTTTTCCATCACTTGGTTAGTAACAATGATGTCTAGTCATGTTTTGAGTCATATTTTACACTCTGAAAGCAATGTTATGTTTCCATCACTTGTTGAAACAATAGTATTTGGCCTTATGTTTGTAAATCATGTGTTGCAATGATGATGTGTTTTCCATCACTTTTTGAAGCAACCATGATGGTTGGCCTTTTTGTCATAGCTGGGGTATTACGCCCATCTTTATGTAAAATTGACCATCGAGTATGTGTTATAAACTCGTGGAAAGTGTGCAACAATTGGGTCATGAGTTGGTCATGTCATTCAAGCATGTAATTTGCAAAACAATGTACTACAGGATGCAGAAGTAGCAGGTGTCGGTTTGTCGCTTAAGGCTCCAAAGAACAAAGGTGAAGGAGGGTGAAGTAATATCTTTTAGGACACTTGTGATGCAGGCAGGGTACAAAGAGAATTGCAGATTATTTTTCATGATTTTGGAGGACCAAAAGCTCCTCAGTGGGGAGGATTGATCTAGGTGGCTCCAGAAAGACACATAGGACTAAGAGGTTTATGAATTCTCGAAAATCAAAGTGTTTAGAATGATGTCGACCTAGGACCAAAGCATAGATCTCGTCATCCTGATTCCAACAGTGTGAATGGTTAGTCAATCCGAGTCCGGATGATGAAGTTATGTCGAAAAGAGTTTTCCTTGGTTCCTTTGAAAAAGGAAGCATTTCCTCTAAAAAATGGGTTTTTAAACCTTATAAGGAAAATTGCAATCTGAGGAATCCAAAGGGCAGACTTAAGGCTGGGCCTTTAGAACCCTTGATTAGTGATCTCTGATTAATCGAAGCCAGAGGTAGGAAATTGGCGATATCGGGGCTTAAGTCATGCGATCGGCGATATCGGCGTCGACGGATGCCAAAGGAAAAACCTTGGGCCATAGCGATAATGATATTCGATGCGATCTCAGCTGTCAAATCAGAAGCAAATCAACAAACCAAATTTATTCAGATTATCAACGATCGGTGATCGGAAGATCAGCAAATCAGCAATCGGCATATCAACAAATCAGCGATTGGCAAATCGACGGTCGGAAGATCGGCGATCCCAAATACCAAGGGGTGATGCGATGCAGTCTAGATTGTCCAATCAAGAAGCAGATCAACGGTCCAGATCTAATGGACATATCAGGGATCGGTGGATCGGCGATCGACGATCCCCCGATATATGGGCCCATTGACCTGAGCGATATGCGATTGCGATATAACGTGGACCCGATGGGTTTATGGACCCAATTTCATAAAATTTGAAGTCTGGTTTTTTGGATTTTCAATTTTTTCTATGTATTTCTGTTTAAACGAAAAAAGGCCTATTTTCAGGGTTTGTTGCGCCTGTCGATCCTTCTATGCACACAACTTCTATTATCAACAAAATAGATCCCGTTTTAAGTAGCCTTTGTCATAAAAACATGTTATAAAACATGATGAATGCAGAGAGCTGAGGCTTGAGGAGAGTGCCCGAGAGCTTACATACCAGATAGTCCGAGAGCCTGTGTGCTAGAGTGCTAGAGAGCCTAAGTGCCAGAGAGCCAATGAACAGGCTGCACCCAAAGGAAAGCCATAGAATGAGATGGCCAGATAAAGATAGAGACAACTAGGTAGTGTCGTGAGTTACTCAGACAATCCAGAGCACTTGCAAGCCCAAGCCAGAGAGCTTGATCAAGGCAATGCAAGAAGGTGAGCCAAAGAACCAGAAGGTCAGGCAGAGCCGCATACTTGCAGTGACATAGCCAGAGTGCTACATAGGCAGATAACGAGAGAGCCATATTGTAAATAGCTAGAGTAGTCTTCTTCTTGTGTAATTAATGTTGTGAGATCGATGTTTCAGCAAGCTTCAACACTTTGACAACTATGTTTCAGATGCCCCTAATTACTGATTGTGATAAGCGAGAAAATTATCGATGCAAGGGGAGCCAAAGTCCAGATTGGTAATAGGCCCTACCTGCGCATCGACAATGTGAACAACTTTGTTCACGTGGATTGTTTTTCTTAATATATGAACATCCACTTCTTCAGATGGCCCATGGTGTGAGGTATATGATTTGTTCATGTATTTCTTCTTTTACATTATGATGCATGGATCCTTGATTGATATTGATGCAGGATCTTCTTTATTACATGTTGTCATGATTCCTTTCTTGTTTTGATGTGGAATCTTCTATGTGATGTATTTGATATCATAACTCACCATGTTATATTTTGATATCCCTTGTTGTATGTTGCTAGGATACTCTTGTTGTCGTCATGCATGATTTTGTTATTGATATCCCTTTTGTGCCATGTTGGCGGGATGCTCATCATGCATGTTCTTGTGTCATATTGATAGGAGTCTTTGATTGAGAATTCCAGTTGTGGAACATCTCTTAGAGCCACTCCTGCATGAGGGCATTTTTCCTTGTATGATCGCGACATCATCTCTTGTGTACAACATCTCTATTGACAACACTTAATGCAGTGGCCTACACCATCTTGACACTGGGGCCTGGAGACGTAGTTCCTCTTGGAGGAAATCCGTTATCAACGCTTATGTTTTTATGTGTTGATGATTGTTATGCTCCTCTTCTTTTCCACATGCAGATATATTCATTAATGTTCTTTTAAAATGCAATTTAACACATCACGAGAGTAAAAGGTCTTGGAAGGGTCCTTCTTCACACCTGGGCCTGGATCATGCATAAGGCCAACTTCTCTCATTTTTATAATACAAAACAAAGCAATTACAACAGCTAATATCTGTAATAAGGATTGATCTGAAGATTAAAGATTCTGAGATCAATCTTCTCTAATTAAAATCAATTCAATATCTTTTGGTGAAGAAGTCGAAAATGTTGCCTTCAACTAAATTCTTAATTTAAAATCACCCTCAATTGAATCAACCACGTATGTTTTTTTGAATACCATAACCTTCCATCAAACTTTGATTTGATTCTATAACCCCTGTTTATAATAAAGTCTCCAACAAACACATCAACAATGCATTTTATAGATAAAATAACTTTATTAAAAACGATATTATGAAAACAATATTAATCCAATTTAAATATTGAACTTTACTGAGAGATGAAATGTAAATATAAATAAAAAGACAAGAAATTAAAACCAAAGCTCAATATTCCACTAAAAATACATGACAATTACAAGGCTCAACACATACTTCACCCCACATGATTTTCGCCTAAACCAAACCTTATCTTCATTTTCTTTAACATACCCTATTAAAATTTCCAGAAATGAGTTGGTGTTGTAGGAAAACTATCTGCCAACGAAAACCAAAAGTCAATCCTCTCTCTCTATATATGTGTTTTTTGTGTTTATTCCCTGTTTTTCATGGTCTCCAGAGATCTCGGTTCGTCAATTTTGGCCTTAATTAGGTAAGCCAAGATGGAAGGAGGTGACCCCTTAGAAGAGTTGAAAAATGGAAGGCCACATAAATCCTTATATAAAGATCTAAATCCAAGGAGCTCCCTCATAAATGGAGCTAGGCATGTATTGAAAGAATGTAGAAAAAACCCATCGAAATATTTATAAAGACAATAGAACATCCCTTGAATCTCATAATAAATGGGGCATCTATAGATGAGGTTATTATCTAACTCTATTGCATGTAAATGGAAATGCTAGTAGATTTTATTGAGAAGAGGGAGATCATGATGATTAGTTTCAAATCTATGACAATATAAACACACTTCAAACCCACCAAGAGGGTTCTGAAGGGAAAAATCTAGTGCTCTTGTGCATATGTGGGTTAGATAATAAGCCCCCCTCTTATTTGCATGAATTTTTCTTAGTACAAATTTGTCTTAGAGTTGAGGCCATGAAAATATGAAGTCCAAGTAAACTAAATGTATTTTCTATAAATAAACTCTCTAACAACCTGACACAAACATAAAATGATGTCATTTACATTGGAGGTGTATATCACTCAAATTGTGTCACAACTTTAATCGCTGCCCTATAACAGTGTGTCATGCTCCCCTGCGATGATACATCTACCCTAGTGGAGAACAATCTCACAATGTAAAAGGAATTTAAACATGGTATAACTTTAATAGTGCCCCACATTCACCCCTTGGCTTACCATTCATGGCTAATGTGAGGCTATTTCAAGAATTGATGTGGATAATATCATTTTATTGTATCTTATGATTAGTGTCCTACATTGACACAATTGAGTTTTTTTAACAAACAAAATATTTATATCCAGGGTTCGGTCCTTGTGCATTTGGGCTAGAGAGTCCTTTTCTTTATGAGTGATATTCATTTCCAACTCCTTATGTATGATAGAACTAAAAACTCAATCTCATCATGAAGTGTAAATATTGTGAGCAATTCAGATCGTGGTTTTGAAAATTATCCAATTGTTTTACATTCGGTATACATGGTAATAAGGGAATTACCCACAAGCACATGCCCTCAAAACTAATACCTAGTTCTCTAAAAATGAAATGGTAGCAATATGATCACTTAGAGGTGAAGGATCCTCTTAGGAGGTTAGTGTGTTGGTTTGCGGTGTTATTTTTGGCCTTGGATACTTAGTGGTTAAGGGCTTTGGGGGTTGAGCGTTGAGGGCGAAGGGCTTGGGGGTTAGGGGATTTAAGGGTAAATGGATTAAGAGTTAGGGGATTTAGGTGTTATGGGTTAAGTGGTTGGGAGTTAAGGTGTTAGCAGTTAAGGGTCACGGGTTAAGATAATAAAGGGCTAGGGATTAGGGGATTCATGGATTCTAGGTTAGGGGTTAGTGGCTTAAGTTTTACTGCTTTGGTTTTGGTTACTTGGAAGCTTGTAAATCAAGCCTCTGTGGTGGTGTCGATGACCCTGTGTGTTCAACACTTCTATATGTATCCTTCCATTCTAATTTGACGTGTCTTTGGTGAGTGACATTTCATTGTTGGTTATTGGCACATTCATTCGATTTGGTTAATATAACTTGGTTTGGATGGATTTTCTTCTTGAAAGATATTATAAAGTGTGTTTTCTCATTTAGATCTTACATAGTGAGTTTGTTGCATAGATAGAATTCATTGAATTGAAAAAAAATCATATTGCATTTATTTCTCTCTCGAGTTAGATTCATCACACACCATCAAATCTTCACTCCATACCCCTTTTGACATTAAGAAACAACCAATAAAATCAATTGGTTGAATTAAAAAGAATCAAAGATTTTTTTCTTTAGTTAGGTACACACACTTAGCTAGGAACTAAGGCCTTCACAAAAATGGGTGCAATAATGGATGAAAAATTGGATGCTAAAGCGCATACAACATAAGTAGATGCAAAACAATATGTAAAACCTAACACAAAAGTGGATGCAAAAATAGATGCAATATTTAATGCAAACTTAGATGCAAAATAGGATGCAAAAGTAGTAGCCATAAAACTTGGCACAAATTGTGGTGAGACAAAAGTACATGCAACAATGGACATAGAAAAGGACACAAACTTGGATACAAAAAGGAGGTAAACTTGGATGCAAAAAAGGATATAAATTTGGATGTAAACATGGGTGCAACAATGGATACAAAATTAGTAACAAAAGTGGATGCAACAAAAGTAGATGCAAAATGAGATCCAAAACCTAATGTAAAAGTGAATGAAAAACATACACAATATTTGATGAAAACTTGGACACAAAAGATGATGCAAATGTGGAAGCAAATGTTGGTGATAGTAGGCACACAACATTGCACAATTTGTTGTGTAGAAAAAGTGGATGCAACAGTAGAAACAAAAAAAGGTGCAAACTTGGATGCAAAAAAAGATGGAAAAGGGATGCGAAAGTGGACACAAACATGGGTGCAAGTGTGGACACAAACATGGGTGCAACAGTTGAAGCAATCATGGGTGCAAGTGTGGACACAAAATTGGATGCAAAAATGGATGAAATAGAAGTAGATTCAAGTGGATACAAAATGAGACGCACAATCCAATGCATAAACTGCCATAAAATTGGATGCAAAAAGAGATGTAATATTTGATCCAAATTTGGATGAAAAAGAGGATGTAAATGTGGATGTAAAATTGGAAGCAAATGTGGGTACAATAGTAGGTGCAAAACATTTTGCAAATTGTGGCACAACAAAAGTGGATGCAATGATAGATGGAAAAAAACAACCAAACTTTGATGCAAAAGAAGATGTAAATGTGGACATAAACATGGGTGCAATAGTGGATGCAACAAAAATTGACACAAAAATTAGTTGCAAAATGAGATACAAAACTTGATACCTTATGCAAAAGCGGATACAAGAATCTTAATGAAAAAATAGATGAAAAAGTTGATGCAAAATTAGATGCAAATGAGGATGCAAACATGGATGCAAAATTAGTTAAGAAAAAGTGGGCACAAAGGTAGGCGCAAATTGTGGCACAAGAAAAACGGATGTAATAACGATATTGGGTCCTTCATTTTTGTGATCAATTTTGGCAGAAAATAGTTGTGAAAATAGGGAGCACAAGCTAGAATAGTGATTAGTTAAGCTGGATGGAAAGAAACACCAAAAAGGAAGAAAGAGGAAAGCAAGAAAAAATAAGAAATTACATTGGAATTTTCCAAATCCGCAGAAAAGGGATTGAATTGTTAAAGTTGAAGGGATCAAGTGAATGTGGATCAAGTAGGTAGAGATATCATCAACCTTGTTAAGGTGGACCATATCAAGCAGACACATATAAGTTCAAAGGATCAAAGATTATATATAGAGACATAGAGCAAGCCATGAGAGAGACTAGAACAAGTTCATTATGCAGTAAGAATGAGAAATTGCTTTCTACAAAGATATTATGTTGTAGTTTTGTTATGATGTTAAGTATATAATGGGGTTTTAGAAGAAGTTCTGAACAAATCCCTCTAATTTTTTATGGATTTTTAAATGTAATATTGATTTTCTGTGAATATATATATAAAATGAGATAGTTGTGGGGATTTACACATGTGTTCATGGATGAATGTGATTATAAATGTATGCCTACTTCAAAAAAATTTAATATCTTGTATTAATCTCTATGTGTTAGATATGTTTTTTTCTTGCACAAGTATTATTCAATAGATTTGTGAAAATTATTGGATGTGAAGTATATTTTATTTAAGAAATGAACTTTGTCACTGTCTAAAACCCTGAATATCATTTAAAAGTCTCAACATGCCTTAGGAGATACCTTCTTCCTTCACAAAACGATGAAAATGTTGACTCATGCTAAACTAAAATGAGCCCTTTATTGGCACCTTGTGGTTAAACCTTGGGTCTCTCCAATAATAAAACTTTTCCACCAACAAATATTTTTTTTGTCAGGACTTGAAGATTAATTGGGGTTCTTAGATAATGGTGACTAGGATTATCAAAAACAATATTCGAAAATGGTGAGAAGAGAAGCTTGACTCATTTGTTCATCAACAGTCTCAGTCGCAGCAAAAAAACCTAGATTGGGTTAAGGATAAGATTCTCTTTGTGGAACATGCAAGCGATCAATATGAGAACTTTTGGTGCAAATTCCCTAACGAATTATATCATTGGTTGAGTAGATTACAACATACTTTGGGAACTGGAAGGGTGGGGAAATTTTTTAGATCTTGGACCACATTTGAGCTAGCCGCTTTACATTAGTTGGACCATGAATTAACAAGGGCTATTGAATTTTGGGTACAAGCCACATTAGAGGGATATATCATTGAATTTTCTACAGAGAATCACCAGTCATTTTCTAAATTGGAAGCAGTGTTCAAGTGCAAATTAAGAGTATGATTGTTAAAGGAGATTCCTTTGTAGATTAAAGTTATCATGGTGGAAAAAAGGCTACTTCCATTTCAACAATCTAAAATGGCAACGTAAAAACCTTGCACTAGGGGTAGGGTTCTTGGGATAGATGTTAGCTATTTGTAGAGGATGAAAGGAATTTGCAATGGACAAGCAGGAGTTGTAGAAGGAACAAGAATTTAGGGCAATTGGGAGGGAAAAAATATTTTATGAGTGGTAGGTACATACGTTATGTGAGATTAGGATTAGAGGAAGGGAGTTGTAACAGATAGGTAAAGTGTTGAGCAGTATGACATTGCAGAGAAGGAAGATGAACAAACTAGAGTTGTGGAATAAGATTGCAAGAGAGGGTCAAGTTCTAGGGCAAGAGCAGGAGCTAGAAGCGATGAGTTAGAAGATTATAATAGGGATAGTGGAGCCCACCGGGAAATATTCCTCCCCTACAAGTAGAAATCTAGAATATATCAACATGGTTGGCTCTCAATCTGACCTTCCCCTTGTACCCTATCATAATCCTAAAAGTTTCATCTCAAAGTTAGTAAAAAGAAGTTTCAGAGAGTTCATAAGGTGTATGTAGTTGTTAGTTCTAGTAGAAATAATTAGTCACATTCTACAACTTGTTCACAACCTGGTTTGAGAGGATTTATTCTAGTTCTACTTGGTCATACTTAATTGGTTGGGAATGTAGTGGGATCATTTACTTGGTATCTTTATTTTTTAGGTCAAGGAGATGAAGATGCATAACAACATTGGTATCTATGTGAAGCTATTTGGAGGGCTAAACAGACTCCATACAATTCCAAAATAAATTATTTTCATACAACTTTAAGAAACACAGTATTTCAATGGCTTGCTAAATGGTCAAAATTAGTTCAAGATCCTTCTTTAGATATAATTAACTAAGAATTCATTAAGGAACATAAATTCCCTTAGACCAAGTAGTAGGGTTTATTCGAATTATGGAAGATCAAATAGTGAGAGGGAGAAATTGCATGGGAGTGTATTCAATAGTTCAAGGATGTAGTTGGGAAGCTGAGTTATCCTATTCATCCACATCACCAAAAGGATTGGTTCATCAAATCATTGTTTTTTCTTACTATAATTCCCTTAACATAATAAAATATTTAGAATATACATGATGTACTTGAGCAAGCTATGAAGATTAAGAAAATGGAAGGGCATCCTTATGATTTTAGAGCAAGTTCTGCTTTTGGTGATCCTCGCATAATTTGTTTGCAACATCAAATTGTTGATTTGAATGAAAGGATGAAGGATATGAATGTTTCTAAATGTAGTTTGCCGCAAGTTTGGTGTACAATATGTCATAATGAATGGAATTATTCTACAAATTTCCTAAGGTCGCAAAGTGCAAGACCTTCTACTATGCCTTAGGACCCCCTCATCCACATACGGGATCTTTTGGAGGAGTCACACAAGTTTCAAGAAGTGTTCCTTTCTAGGGACATACCCAATACTATGAATGTCCTAATTAACAAGGTATGTCTACTAATGAATATTATTGTCGTACTTATGGCCATGCTCCTTGACTTTGTCTAGTGTTGCAAAATTATTCTAATGCCCCCAATAATATGTTTTGTGGGTCTCCCACTCACCATACTAACCAGTTGATGGGACCAGCCCAACACTGTTCGGACTATCAATAATTAAATGATTGTAAATGTGTTACAATTGTGGTTCAATGTGTGATTACCAACACCCTCAGATATTTCTGGAAAGTGATAGGTCGCATTTCTTTCGCAATCAATGTTGTGTACTCGCCTTGGGTCGCGTTTCCTGCTCCTTGCTTTGCCAAAACTCCTCCTCTGTCGCTCATTGAATCATTTTCCTTGTGCTTGTCGAGGGTTCGTTCGGGTATGGTTCTGTTAGTTGGGTTTGCAGTTGTGCTGCAATTTCTGGGTGTGCCTCCTGGTATGCTTGCTGGTCCGACAATGTGACTTTTGTGCTTGTTTCTTTATGCCTGTGTGGGTAGTCTCTGGCCCTGGTTCGTTGGGAAATTGAGAATGTTCGTGCCATTTCCTAGGTAAGTGGTTCTCTGTGCCTTTTATGTTATTATCTCAACAGGTCTTCGTTTTTCGAGCTCGTGGTCTGGTATGTTATTTTCTGGTTTGCAAACTCAGTGGTTGGCATGAATTCAAGGCTCGAAACAATGGCGTTCTTCGATCCTTGGCTTCAATGCAAGTAGCCTCCTCTCTCCTTGATTCAATTTTCCATTTTCATTCCTCAGTGTCTAACATGTTTGCTCCTTCGCCTCAGCCATTGCTTGGAACTTGTGAGTGGAAGGCTTGTCCTCTGTTCTCACTGCAAATCCCTCAGGTATGATGAATGTGACTTCTGTTTATTTGTTTTCCATGCACTCTAGTTATGTTTACTTTATCAATGTTGTGGTAACACCTGTGTGTTGGATTCTCTGCAGGTTTTGGGGTTTGTAGTTGGATGTATTGGGTATGAACACTTCAGTCTTTGTCCGATGGGCTTTGCCAACATAAATTGTCTTTAGTATTTATCTTGTTTTAAGAACAGGCCTTTGGGTATGAGGGTTTGTCTCCCCTCGATGCTTGTCAAATGTGTCTCTCGACCATAGGTAGCATTCTGGCTTTCTTGTTGTCTTAGGCTTTCACTGTTTGGTGATTGTTGGTTGTAACTTGCTATGTATAGGAACATTTTTCAAAACCCTCACCTAGGGTTTGTCATCCATTGGCTTATTTTTCTGTTCGTGTCTTGTCTTGCAATACTACTGTACATTCTCATACATTTGTTTTTGTAATTCGAAGAAAAACTTACAGGAAAGAAAATTGGGTTCGATTTACCTAAATGTTAATTATATGATTAGGTCATCGTTTATTTTAGTCTGGATTCGACGCCTTCAAACTTCAATTGTTGTTTTACAGCTATGCTTGTAATGTTTTTCCACGAACATAAAATGTTGTGGTTGCTCTGATAATTTGTTTGATGGTCGATTTCAAAATTAAAATTTACCGTATGGCCTGTGGATGCTTTACTCATCCTGGAACTTATTTGTGTTCGCTCCTATTCAGTCAACGTTGTTTTCTTCAATAGAAATACAAACCCTCATTCTAGAATTTGCATTTCTGTCTCGCTGTTAGGTTGGTCTTCTCAGGAAAACAAAAAGAATTAAATGAAATGGTCCGTGAACATTATGTTGTCTACTCTGTTATCATTATTACTTGAATACAAGAAATGCTGAACCCCCTGCATGACTTCCATTGTTACATTTATTTGCTTTTGTATACAGTTAATGAAACTGTGCAGTTACCTTCAGTTGTAGACCTTATAGTTACATAACTATTAAGTCTTCTGTTCTGTCTTTATGACAAGATTTTCCTTTTAGACACATTTGTCTTTTCCTCTTAAAATGACAAGACAATTATTAATCCACTGTTAATTAAAAACAGACAAGTAAATAACCCTAACCGACCAAACTACCTTTGACTAATATAGAGATTAAGATAGAAACAAAATCCTACCTCCTACTCTGAAAAACTAAACATATAAGACAAATAAGATGTTAACTCAACTCTCCAACCTAGCAGAGACCAACACCCGGTCATGGTGCCCTAGCTGGATGCTCCTGGATCAGGCTCCCGGGCAAAAAGAAATCATGACTCCGGTCCATGAGCTTCTCGACTGAAGAACCTGTCTGCTCAATCTGCCTGGCATCAAGCCACAAACTGTCCTCAACAGGACAGTTCTTCCACTTGACCAGGTATTGTAGATACTCCTTCCGCCGAGTTCCTTTGGCCACCTGAGTGTCGAGAATGCTCTCGATCTCGAGAGGTGGAACGTAAGGCATCTGTCTCATGCGAGCTTCTCCTCCATCCTGGGTATTCCGTCTAGGTCGTGTGGTTCTATCTTCTTCTTTTTCTTCTGGGTTAACAGTGTAAGGGAACAGGTCTACTACATTAAAGATAGGCAAAATTCCTATTCGAGGTGGCAACTGTATCTCATAGGCATTGGCTGAAAATTTCTGGAGGACTTTGCAAGGACCTATCTTCTTATATTTCAGCTTATTGTACGTGACTTTAGGAAAGCGTTCCTTGAGCTAATGCGTGAGGACTTCATCTCCTACGTTGAACTGTACTTCCCTTCTCTTCAAATCTGCTCGTTGTTTATACTTTTGGCTACTGTCTTGCAATTTAATTTTCACCCGCTCTTGCAAATCCCTCATCGCATTAGGGAAATCTTCTCCATCTGCACTTCGCCTTTCTTACAGTCTAAGATCCAGCAACTCATGCACTCCGCGAGGAAGCATGCCGTACAGGATCTGAAATGGACTATAGCCTGTGCTACGATTAGGCGAGTCATTATAAGCAAACTCTACCTGTGCAACCACTCGATCCGACATCCACGAATTCTCACCAATCAAGCTTTGTAGTAGGTTTCCCAGACTCCTATTTACCACCTCTGTTTGTCTGTCGGTTTGCGGGTGATAAGCAGAGCTGTAACTCAGCTGTGTATCCATTTTCTTCCATAGGTGCGCAAAAAGTGCCCTGTAAACTTCACATCCCTTTCCGAAAGAATAGACTTAGGAAACCCATGTAGCCTGACAGTCTCTATGAAAAACAAGTGGGCCACGTGAGTGGCATCACTGGTTTTTCTGCAAGGGATAAAATGCGCCATCTTCGAGAATCTTTCCACTACTACCATCGCCGAGTCATAACCTCGCTATGTCTTAGGTAGACCCAAGACAAAGTCCAAGCTGACTGAGTCCCACAGCCTGCTTGGAACAGGTAACGGTGTGTACAGTCCCGTGTTTTGACTGTGACCCTTCGCCAACTGGCACACTTTACATCTAGTCACAAATAGTTGTACATCCCTTCGCATCTTTAGCCAAAAGTAGAAATGACTGAGCTGCTCAAGTGTTTTGTCCATGCTAAATGTCCGGCTAGACCTCCACTGTGCTTCTCTCGAATAATGTTCTCCCTCATCGAGCAGTCAGGAACGCATAGCCATCCTCCTCTAAACAGTAGTTTCTCTTGCAATTTGTAGTCCAACCACGAACTGTTACCCCTTACCAAGGGATTCTGGCATGCCTCATAGGCTTCTCTAAAATCTGTGTCTGCTTGATATAAATCCTTCAAGTGCTCAAAACCCAGCACTTGCACACTACTCTCCTGCAGAAGTAAAGCTCTCCTACTCAGAGCTTCTGCCACCTTGTTGGCCTGCTCGCTGATGTGTTTCAACACAAAGGTGAAACTCTGCAAATATTCCACCCATTTGGCATGTTTGTGATTCAGATTGTGTTGTTGCATTACATACTGTAGTGCAGAATTATCTGAAAACAACACAAATTCATTTCCCAACAAATAATGCCTCTAGTGTTTTAATGCCTGTATAACAGCATAGAACACCTTGTCATAAGACGAATATTTCTGTCTTCTTTCATTTAACTTCTCGATGAAAAATGCAACAGGCTTATCCTCCTGGCTAAGTACAAATCCAATAGTCGTACCGCTAGCATCACAGCGAACCTGAAAAAGCTTCTTGAACTTTGGAAATCTCAGGATCGACCTCTCTGTGATCTTTTTCTTTAATATCTGAAAACTTCTCTCCGCTGTATCCATCCATCGAAAAGTCTCACTGGGCTTTTTAATGGTGTCCAACATAGGTGTGCAAATTTCGCTAAAATTTCTTATGAATTTCCAGTAAAAACTCGCTAGTCCATGAAAGCTACATACCTCAAATAAACTTTTCGGAGATGGCCAATTAACTATCGCCGCAATCTTCTCTGGATCCATCTTCAATTCATTTTCTGCTATTACAAAGCCCAAATAAATCAATTCCTTTCACAGAAAAGTACATTTTTTTAGATTTATCAGCAGTTTGTTCTGCTGTAATTTTTCCAGCACTTTCTGAACATGTCGAAGTTACTCCTCCCTTGTCCTGCTGAAAATTAGTATGTCGTCTAGGTACACTATCACAAGTTTTCCGATGTACTCCTTCAGCATCTCATTCATTAACCGCATAAATGTACTAGGTGCATTACTCAGTCCAAATGGCATGACCAGCCATTCATACAGTTCCTCATTTGCCTTAAAGGCTGTCTTCCACTCGTTCCCCTCTCGTATCCGGATCTGATGATACTCGCTCTTCAAGTCTATCTTAGAAAAATATGCTACCCCACTTAAACAATCTATCATATCGTCCATCCATGGCAGTGGAAACCTATATCGGATGGTGAATTTGTTAATGGCTCTTGAGTCTATGCACATCTGCCACTCTCCTCCTTTCTTGGGAGCGAGAACCATTGGAACTGCGCAAGGGCTCAAACTCTCCCTTATCAATCCTTTGTCTAGTAGTTCTTGCACCTGCTTCCTAATCTCTTCATTGTCCTTGGGGCTCATTCGGTATGCTGCCTTGTTAAGCAAACTGGCTCCAGGTATGAAGTCAATATGATGACTTATGCTTCTTTTGCGGGGCAGTTTATCCGGCAAGTCATCGACCACTATGTCTGTAAATTCCTACAACATCTGCTAAATTTCTGGGGGTAAATCTGACGCCTCTATATGCAACATCACTGCTTTTTCTTTTTTTACAACTGCATAACCCATCTCACTATCCTCAACTTGTTTCAGAAACTGTTTTCTGCTAACCAACAATTCTCTTGGCTCAATTGTCCCTGCTGTCCCTTCCTCCTTGATGGGCACAAGTGTATGCTTGATTCCATCCTTGACAAACTTATAACAGTTCGTCAATCCATCATGCATCACCTTTTTGTCGTACTGTCATGGTCTGCCTAGCAGTATGTGACATATATCCATCGACATGATGTCACAAATGACTTTATCCTTATATCTGCCTATTTGAAACTCCACCTCGCATTGTTCATCCACCAGCAACTGATGGCCTTTTTGCAGCCATGAAACTTTATAAGGGGTGGGATGTTTCAACCTCCTCAATTCCAACTTTTCAACCATCTTTGTGGACACCAAGTTATCTGTACTACCACTGTCAATAATTAATTTACAACACTTACCATGTGACTTACAAACTGTTCTAAACAAAGCCTTCCACTATGTCTGTTCGGTGGCTTCCTTGGCTAGTTTTAACAACACCTTGTTCAGTACCAGGGCTTCCCCTATTTCTGGAGAATTCTCTGCTTCTTGGGGAGGTGCCTCTGCTTCCTTTGGTTGTGCGACATACACACCACTCTGTCCAGCCTAATCTGCCTCTAGGCACTCAAATGATCTGTGTCCCCACTTATGACACCTATAACATTGATAACTAGCTCCTCTACCTCGGCCATTTCCCCTACCTCACTGGTATGACCTACCACCTCTCGCACTATCACCTTTGTCTGCTAATCTGGAAGCTCTAGAACTGCTACCTTCCTTATTGCTACTAGTAGTTCGCCCTCTGCCATAGGACTGGCCTTTTCCCCTACTGACTCCTCGTCCTCTCCGGGCATTCTGCCTTCTAGTAATTTTCTCTTCAGCTTTCATCGCACTCTGATACGCTTCTTCAATGTTCTTTGGAGACAGAATACTAATTTCATCTAAATTTCTAGTCTTAAACCATTTACGTACCTGGCTGTCTTTCCCACGATATCCTTTGTATATCCGGCTCTCAGGTTCACTCGATAGAACTCCTCAGTGTACTCCCTCAATGTCATTCCTTTCTGTTTCAGATTTCGCACCTGCCGGTATAGTGAAATATGATAGTCTTTCGGCAGAAATATGCCCTTCAACTTGGCCACCATCCTTGACCAGGTTTTAATTGGCAACTTGTTCAATCTCCTCTCTATTTGTACACTGTCCCACCACAGGGTTGCATGTTCGTTCAACTTCGTCGCAACGAACTTAACTCTGCGGTATTCATTGACCTCCTCACACTCGAAATACTTATCTAGCTCGCTGATCCAATCCAATAGAACCTCTATGGGCAGGCTGCCATCATAGGTTGGGAGTTCTGGCTTGGGTTTACTGCTTTCCACTAAAATAGATCTCAATAGTCTCACTTCTGGGGTCTCGCCATCCGATCAATCTATTGTCGCTTCAGCTTCCTCTTCACTGTCATCGCCTACCTCAGGGTCTCTTCTTATCCCTGCTTCAACTGCCTCCAAACGGGTAGTAAGAATCCTGATCTCCTCTCTCAGTCCTTCCTCTGCTATCCTCCGAACACCTCTTCCATGACCTCTCCTTCCTACCTCCATTTCTTCAGTCAATTTCACTTGCTCTGATACCACTATGATGGGACCAGCCCAACACTGTTTGGACTATCAATAATTAAATGATTGTAAAGGTGTTACAATTGTGGTTCAATGTGTGATTACCAATGCCCTCGGATATTTCTGGAAAGTGATAGGTGGCATTTATTTCACAATCAATGTTGTGTACTCGCCTCCGGTCGCATTTCCCGCTCCTTGATTTGCCAAAACTCCTCCTCTGTTACTCATTGAGTCATTTTCCTTGTGCTTGCCGAGGGTTCGTTTGGGTATGGTTTTGTTATAATTTCTGGGCGCTGCTCCTGGTATGCTTGCTGGTCCGACAGTGTGACTTCCGTGCTTGTTTCTTTATGCCTGTGTGGGTAGTCTCTGGCCCTGGTTCATTGGGAAATTGAGAATGTTCCTGCCGTCGCCTGGGTAAGTGGTTCTCTGTGCCTTTTATGTTATTATCTAAACAGGTCTTCGTTTTTCGAGCTTGTGGTCTGGTATGTTATTGTCTGGTTTGCAAACTCAGTGGTTGGCATGCATTTAGGGCTTGAAACAATGGCATTCTTCGGTCCTTGGCTTCAATGTAGGTAGCCTCCTCTCTCCTTGATTCAATTTTCCATTTTCATTCCTCAGTGTCTAATGTGTTTGCTCCTTCGTCTCAACCGTTGGTTGGAACTCATGAGTGGAAAGCTCATCTTCTGTTCTCACTGTAAATCCCTCAGGTATGATGAATGTGACTTCTGTTTATTTGTTTTCCGTGCAATGTAGTTACATTTTCTCTATCAATGTTGCGCTAACACCTGTGTGTTAGTTTCTCTGCAGGTGTTGGGGTTTGCGGTTGGATGTATTGGGAATGAACACTTCGGTCTTTGTCTAGTAGACTCTGCCAACATAAGTTATCTTCAGCCTTTGTCTTGTTTTTAGAACAGGCCTTTGGGTATGAGGGTTTGTCTCCCCTTGATGCTTGTTAAATGTGGCTCTCAACCGTATGTAGCATTTTGGTCGTCTTGTTGTCTTAGGCTTTCATTGTTTGGTGATTGTTGGATGTAACTTCTATGTATAGAAACAATTTTCAAAACCCTCACCTAGGGTTTGTCGACCATTGGCTTATTTGTCTGTCCATGTTTTGTCTTGCAATACTACTGTACATTCTCATACATTTGTTTTTGTAATTCGAAGAAAAAATTACAGGAAAGAATGTTGGGTTCGATTTTCCTGAATGTTAATTATATGATTAGGCTGTCGTTCTTTTTAGTCTGGATTTGACGCCTTCGAACTTTAATTGTTGTTTTACGGCTATGCTTGTAATGTTTTTCCACGAACAGAAAATGTTGTGGTTGCTCTAATAATTTGTTTGATGGTCGATTTCAAAATTAAAAGTTACCGTATGGCCTGTGGATGCTTTACCCGTCCTGGAACTTATTTGTGTTTGCTCCTATTCAGTCAACACTATTTTCTTCAATAGAAATACAAACCCTCACTCTGGCATTTGCATTTTTGTCTCGCTGTTAGGACTGTATTATCAGGAAAACAAAAATAATTAAATGAAATGGTCTGTGAACATTATGTTGCTATTCAGGTGTTCGTTAATTAGGAATTGCAACGAAAGTATAGTAGAATACACAGATGGATTGAATTGTCTGCTCTGTTATTATTATTACTTGAATGCAAGAAATGATGAACCCCCTACATGACTTCCATTGTTACATTTATATGCTTTTGTCTACAGTTAATGAAATTGTGCAGTTACCTTCAGTTGTAGACCTTATAGTTAGATAACTATTAAGTATTCGGTTCTGTATTTATGACAAGATTTTCCTCTTAGACACATTTGTCTTTTCCTCTTAAAATGACAGGACAATTATTAATCCACTGTTAATTAAAAACAGACAAGTAAATAACCCTAACCGACCAAACTACCTTTGCTAATACAGAGATTAAGATAAAAACAAAATCCTACCTCCTACTGTGACAAACTAAACATATAAGACAAACAAGATGTTAACTCAAATCTCCAACATGGCAGAGACCAACACCTGGTCATGGTGCCCTAGCTGGATGCTCCTGCATCACTAGTCTAGAGCCTTGGATTCTCTAGCCGATTGTCTAGATTGTACTGCATTTTAGGTAAATGAGTCGACTTAAAGAAGAGGAAAAGTTAGATGCAAAGATAACCCAACAATTCAGTGACAAAGGCTCTACTTTAATTGGAGTATGGAAAGATAAATTGGACACGTATAGTTCTCTCTTTCGCACAATTCTGGAGGCTATTCCTGAGTTGGGTCCTTCATTTGAAGGAGAGGCATATACAAAATCACAAGAAATATCAACATCAATCAAGTAGTCATAAGGAGAATCAAACACAAATGCAAATAATTGACTCAAGGGCTAGTCAATGGATTGTGGTCGGGGATGTTGGATCGTTCATTTTTTTGATTAATTTTGGCAGAAAATAGCTCTAAAAAAATGAAGTTCAAGTTGGAAAATCAAATGGTTAAGATGGTTGGAAAGTAGCAATAGCAAATAAAGAAAAAAATAAGAAAATTAAGTAGTTACATTATAATTTGTGAAGTCTACGGAAAAGGGATCGAGTTGTTAAAGTTGAATGGATAAAGTGAATTTGAACCATGCATGTAGAGATCTTGTCAACATGATTAAGGTGGACCATATCGAGTGAGCGCAAATAAGTTCAAAGGGACGAAGATTATATATAGAAACAGAGCAATCCACGATCAAAACAAGGTCGTTATGTTTCTGGAATGAGAACCTGCTTTCTGCAAATATATTTTGTTGTAGTTTTTTTATCATCTTTTAGTTTGTAATGGGGTTTTAGAAGAAGCTCTGAGCAGATCCCTCTGAGTCTTTATGGATCTGTGAATGTAATATTGAGCTGGTTTGAATATATATATATATGTGTGTGTGTGTGTGTGTGTGTGGATATTGTTGCAGGGATTTACATATGTGTTTATGGATGAATATAATTATAAATGTATGTTTTCTTAAAAAAAAATTAAGATCTCACGTTAATCTATGTGTGTTACATAGTTTTAATTCTTGTGTAAGTATTATTTAGTAGATTTGTGAATATTTTTAGATATGATGTACATTTTATTTAAAGAAATGAATTTGTCACCATCCAAAACCCAAAATATCATCTACAAGTCTTGGCACACCTTAGGTGAGACCTTATTCCTTTGCGAAAGACTAAAAATGCTTGTTTCATGCTAGACTACAACGGGCCCTTTGTCAAAACCCTACGGTTGAACCTTGGGACCTCTACAACAATAAAACCTTTTTGACAACAAGTCAACACATTAATCGATATAAAAGAGGATGCAAAGCAAGATGAAAAAGTGGATGCAAAACTAGACCTAAACCTCAACGCAAAACTTAGCACAAAGGGGGATGCAAAAAATGATGAAAAGAGGACGCAAAAGATGATGAAAAAGTTTACGTAAGTGTAGGTGCAAAAGGTGAAACAAAATTAGGTGCCAATCTTGATGCAAAACTTGGCACAAAACTTGGTGCAAAGGATGGTGCAAAACTTTTCACAAAACTTGGTGCAAAACCTGGTGCAAGACATGGTGCAAAACTCAGTGCAAGCATCAAATTTCGCACTATATTTGATAAATGGATACAAATAGCACTAAAAATGGGTTCTAGATACAAAAAGGGAAGAAAAAAAGGACATTAATCACAGGGTTTTGTTTTAGTGTAGGGTCAACCAACCACACCCATCTTTCCAACTTGCAACGCTACTGCAAGTTGTCTAAACCTCAGAATGACACTTCAATGGTCGCAACCTTCATCTATATTTACACCCAATATGGAGGATTATTCCTGTGTGTCCTCATCTAAGTCATGCAAAAATTGTAGCTTGGCTCATCCCCCACTCTTCAATGAAGTTGCTTTACTCTGAATTGCTTCCTCCAATCTTTGGTTCATTCTCTCCCCACTAAGTCTCGACTACATATATACCCTCCGTGTTGTGTGATTTATTGAGAGGTTGTGACCCCTTGGCTCCTAAAGCTAGCCAATTGGGTCATCACAAATCCTCGACTCATATTCTACAGTCCTTGTGGTCGAATGCGCTCTCCATTATTTAGCTTGGCTAACACACCCTCGATGCCTGGTGTTATGTTTTATGTAGCATTGTGTAATTTCATGTGGTATAAGTGCATCCCTTGGGAATGCTTGTCTTGACTCATTGCATCATAGGGGTGCTCATCATGCAAACACCCAAGTCAATGCTTGACTCATCTCATGGTGCCCCACTTGCACAATGGTGAGCGGTTTACTCTTTTCGGGCGAAAACTTCCAAATGTTACTCTGTTACATTTCTTGTGATGGGTGCCCCACTACACTTGTCATCATAATGTTGCTTGAGGTGCATATGGGTGCTCACTTTTAGGGTGTGACAATAATGGTTTAAACAAAAATCAAAATGTGACAACATTAATAAACGTTGTTGATATACACAAATGTGACAAAAAAAGTTGTCATTGCAATGTGACAAATATATATTGACATTATAATTAAATAAACAAAAATCGATGTCGCAATATGACGAACATAAATTTGCATCATAATGTGGTGAACAAAAATTGATGTCAAATGTTACTAAAAAAAGAATTAGTGTTGCAATGTGACAAACAAAATTAACGTCGTAATTTGATTAATCAAAATCAACATAACAATGTGATGAACACAAAATATCATGTGACAATGTGATGAACAAATAACAATGTGCCTCTGTAATGAGCAAATAATAGTGTTACAACATGATAAACAAAATATGACATCAAATATGGTGAACATGTTTTAGCAAGTTTGACCATGGTTGACCATGATGTCTATGGGTGACTATGGTTGATGAAAGATGGCTATGGTTGAACATGGTTGACAAAGGTTGACCATAAAAATCCATAGTCAACTATGGCAAACCATAGTTAAACATGGTCAACCTTAGTCGACCATGAGTAAGCATGGTCATCTTCCATCAACCATAATCATCATATTCACCATAGTCAACCATGACCAACCATTGGCAACAATAATCAAATATTATCACCATGGTTGACTATGGTTAGCTATGGTTGACCATGGTTAACTACAGTTAACCATGGTTAACCATAATTTACTCTAATTTCAATTGTTGACTATAATTAACCATGGTCATCCATGGTTAACCAAAATCAACCTTAGGAAGCCATAACTGACCATGGTCAACCTCAATCAATCATGATCAACCGTGGTCATCTCTGGTCAACCATAGTCACAATTATCTATGTTGGAAAACGATGGTCAACCATGGTTAGAATGGTCAAACGTGGTCAACTAAGGTCACCATAGTTGAAAATGGTCAAAAATGGCCATCCATTGTCGATGTGGAAAACCATAATCTATCATAGAAGATAACGGTAAACCATGGTCAAATTGGTCAAACCACGTCCAACCATGGTCAACATGGGAAAACCATGTTCACCTAGAGTCAAACCATGATTAATCATGGTTGACTAAGGCTGAGCACGGTGAGCCACAGTCAACCATGTTAATCTTAGTCAACGATGGTCAACCATGGTCAACCTTAGTTGACCATTGGCAAGAATGGTCATATTCAATTAACCATAATCATCATAGTCAACCATGGTGAACCATAATCAACCATAGTTGACTTTAGTTGCCATGTTTGACCATGGTAAGCCATGGTCAACCATAATTAATCTTAGTTGCTCACATTTAAATATGGTCAAGCATAGTCAAACATGGTCAACCATGACTAACCATGGTCATCTCTGGTCAACCATAATCACCATTGTCAACCCTAGAAAACCATGGTAAATCATAGTTAAACTTTGTTAGCCATAGTCAACCATTTTCAACCATTGTCAATCATGGTCAACCTTGGTCAACCATGGTCATCTCTTGTCAACCATAGTAATCGTAGTCAACCATGGACAACCAATGTCGACCATGTTTAAAATGGCAAGCCATGGTCAACCATTATTTGAATGGTCATGCTAAACCAAGGTCACCATGGTTGACACATGTTCAATCATGGTCATCCATTTTCGACATGAAAAACCATAATCTATGATATGAAACTATGGTTAACCATGGTGAAATTTATTAAACCATGTTCACACATGGTCAACCATGGTTATCGTGTCCAAACATAGTTGACTATGGTAAATCATGATCAAACATGAATAACCATGATCATCCATAGTCAATCATACCTATCATAGTTAACTATAGTTAGATGTGGACAATAATGGTCATCCATAGTCAGTGATATGTTGACCATAATAAACCCTCTTTGAACATGACTTGAACATATTTAGCCATAGTCAATCATAGTCAACCATGGTCTACTAATCCTCCCCACATATGCAGATCACCATTTAGATTAACCACATTGATAAATGTGGTTGATATACATTGACTGACTCCATTTTTAAATTGCTTATAAAAGTGAAAACTGATGATGATTGATTTGTATCAACCACATTTATTAATATGGTTATGCTAATATTATATTAAATATATGACCTTTTTATGCTTTTGAAAAAATGCCATTCCTCCAACAATTTTAATTTTAAAGTTGTGCCCATTGTAATCTTCTTTCTCACCCATAGAGGCGACAAAAAAATGATATTTCCATCAGTGGTCACAATAAGAATATCTCGTATTGCCCTCAATTGAAGCGATACTTGTTGTAGAGAGATTATAAGATACAAATGATAGATATGGCAATTGTGAGTTGAGAGGGTCTTCAAATCGTCCTACAACAAATTTCTTAGGTCTGGCTCCAATTTCCATAATTCAATTTAACAAGTTGTCATTCTAAGTTATTCATTCATAAATTTATTCTGTACAAACTCTACCATTTTCCATTTTAGTTTTGGTTACGGGATTTATGTATCACAATGATTTTTAATATTATAATGTATTCTCTATTTTAAATAGATGAGATGATTTAAAAACCTTTCCATTTTATTAGAGTAACTAAATTTAACACAAAAAATATGTTTAGAAAAGTCATTACATAAATAATTGCACATTATCATTGTTATTATTATTATTCTTTATTTATTGATTTTATATCCTTATATCCAATGTGATAGAGAAAATATAAATTTAAAAAAAAAGATAAATTTAAATTATGAGGATTTTTTATTTTTTTAATTCAAGTCACTTCACCTGCATTTTCAAGCTTACTATATATATATATATATATATATATATATATATATATTATAATATATATATTTTCCATAAAGGAAAATTATATACACATACAAACATATGTTCGTTCACTCAAAGGAATATTAGGAGACTATCACTAAAGCCATAGTGATAAAGTATGTATAGCTTTGTAAACTTTAACAATCAAACAGCTATGTGAAGGTGGGTCCTATGTCCTATAAACAAGGACGTTTCATACACCAATTTAGGGTGGATTATTATTATTATTACAAGAAAAGCGCATTGCCATCCAAAGAAGGAAGAGTACACCAAGCCCTTCAATGACTCCTTCGGCTCGAGAAATGAGAAAGGGAAGAAAGGAAACAGATGCACCTACTGTCAAAGAGGGTTCCATCCAGAATCCTCTTGCATGAAGAAACAAATTGACCAAATGGCAGAAATCCTTCAGAAGCACAACCTTGGGGATCACATCCCTCAAGGTGCCAAGAAGAAAATTGAGGATCCGCCACATGGGAGATGTAATATTTTTCATGCTTTAGTTGCAATTAATTCTTTTCCTGATGCATGGATTATAGATTCTGGTGTATCACATCATATGGCTGCTGCAAAGGAAGTCTATTCCTCTTTGGATGCATGCAAAGGACCTCCCATCCTCATGGGAGATGACTCACCTATTGAGGTCACCGGAAAAGGTAGAGTGGAACTTTTACATGGAAGCTTTGAAGGTGTGCTTCATGTTCCAAAAATTTCGGTAAACTTGCTTTCAATTTATCAGATCACTCATTCCGGCACTGGAAAGAGAGTGGAATTCACTCCAGATGCAGTAAACATATATGATCTACATAGCAACGCCAAAATTGCAACTGGTGAGGTAAACAATGGAGCCAGACTGTATACATTTTCTGAATTTATTGAATCTGAATCCTCCTTATTTCTTACACATGCTGATGATAGTAGTAGGCTTTGGCACAAAAGGTTTGGTCACTTAAATTACAGGTATATGCAGTAGCTAAGCAAGAATGAGATGGTGGAAGGCTTACCAAATATCAGTTTCTCCGAAGGAGTTTGTGAAGGGTGTGTTGTTGGCAAACATCCCAGAGAAAATTTTGACACCGGCAAGATTCACAGAGCATTCTCTCCTCTAGATCTGATCCATAGTGATCTCATGGGGCCCTTTCTTCATCATTCCATCAACAAAGCAAGGTATGTGCTTATATTTATTGATGATTTCTCACGGTATACTTGGGTGTATCTTCTCAGGAACAAATATGAAGTGTTTGAGCACTTTGAAGATTTCAAAGCACTAATTGAGACACAGTCAGAGAGAAAGATCAAAGCCCTCCGTACAGACAATGGGGGGGAATATGTTAGCACAATACTTTGGAACCTTTTCCTTTAGTTCGGCATATAGTTGTAGTACACAGTTCCATACACTCCGCAACAGAACGGAGTTGCTGAGAGAAAGAACCGATCTCTCAAAGAGATGGCTTCCTGCATGCTGTATGCTAAGTTATTGCCTCATAAGCTATGGGCCGAAGCACTTAATTGTGCTAACTACATTCAGAACAGATCTCCTCATAGGTCTATCAAGGATGAGACCCCCTTTGAGGCTTGGAGCGGCACTAAACCAGAGATCACTCACCTCCGTGTTTTCGGCTCTCGAGCATGGGCCTAGATCCCCTCTAAAAAGAGGAAATCTCTTGATCCACAGAGCATTGAGTGCATCTTTGTTGGATACCCTGATGGTGTGAAGGGATATCAACTCCTCATTCCCTCTACGGACAAGCTCATCATTGAGCGAAGTGTCAAATTTGAGGAAAGTCTCTCGCATGCACCTCAGTCGCCGCATGCAGACACTTTTTATCTACCTCATGTCTGGGATGATGACTCAGTGCACTCAGATGCAGATACAGATCATGCAGATGCCGAGGAAGAGCATGCAGATGCAGAGACAGAGTCTTCAGATACAAATTTAGTGCATGCAAATGATGAACCACATCCAAGCCCAGATCGGGCTTCCAGTGATGAATCATATTCCCTTGTCATAAATCAGAGAAAAAGGAGCTTACGGGAGATATATGCACAAGACCAACTCACTACTAGAAATGGTCTTGTGGGGGATAATTCTGATCTGCAGAGGACTAGCTCAGAGTTTATTGAGCCTCCTATTGTCCTCGTTGCCACTGAACCATCGCCCTCTTGGCATTATCATTTGGTTCAGTCTTCTGATCCATAGTCTTATGTTGAGGCTGCTGGGCATCCATCTTGGGAGTCCGCCATGGAGGAGTATAACTCCCTCCTTGAGAACCAGACTTGGGATCTGGTCCCCTTTCCTTCAGGAAGGAAACTTGTCTGATGCAAATGGGTCTACAGGACCAAGAGTGCTGCAGGTGGGAAAATCACCAGACGGAAAGCGAGGCTAGTAGCTAAAGGCTTCCAATAAGTGCATGGCATTGATTATGACGAGACCTTTGCTCCAGTAGCAAAGATGGATTCCATACGCCTTACACTTGCCATTGCAGCTGCCCAACGGTGGGAAGTACATCAGATGGATGTGAAGAATGCCTTTCTTCATGGAGACCTATCCGAGGAGATCTACATGGAGCAGCCACATGGTTTCATTCAGGATTCATCTTTGGTCTGCAGACTAAAGAAATCTCTCTACGGCCTTAAGCAGGCTCCAAGAGCTTGGTACGCGAAGATGGATTCTTTTCTCTTATCACAAAACTTTGAAAGATGTAAGTCTGATCCGAACATTTACATGCTTAGGACACATGATTCTCTTCTTATCTTAGTTTTGTATGTAGAAGATCTCCTAATCACTGGCAGCTCGGCTTCAGCCATTGCTACAGTCAAGAGGGCCTTGCATGATAGGTTCTTGATGACGGACATGGGTCCATTACACTTCTTTCTTGGTCTTGAGATTAGCCAGGATGCCACAGGCATCAAACTCTCTCAGTCTAAGTATGCACGGGATCTCCTCGAGAGATTTCGCATGACTGACTGCAAGCCAGCACTGACTCCTTTTTTGTCTGGGGTCCGCCTTGAGGATGGAGATGACACTCCATTAGTTGACAACACTCTCTACCGACAGCTAGTGGGGAGCTTATTGTACCTCACCCTCTCCAGACCAGATCTCTCATATGCAGTAGGGGCAGTTTCCAGATACATGCAGGAGCCGCATGAGCTACACTGGAATGTTTCCAAGAGCATCCTCCGATATGTGCAGGGCACCATCACCTTCGGGATTCACTATGCAGCAGGCACTGCATTGAATCTCCTTGGCTTCACAGATTCTTATTGGGCGGGAGACAACATTGATTGCAAGTCCACCTCCAGATATTCACTCAGTCTAGGATCTGGCCCTATCTGTTGGTCGAGCAAGAAGCAGGCTGCTATTGCTCTCTCTTGAGCTGAGGTCGAGTACAGAGGAGTAGTCAACATCACCATTCAGGCTCTGTGGCTACAGCACTTCCTCACTGAGTTGGGCGTTCAGTTCCGCTAGCCCATTTTCATCTGGTGTGACAACCAGAGCACTCTCAAATTTTGCAGCGATCCAATACAACGACAGCGGACGAAGCACATAGAGATCCATATGCACTACATCAGAGACTTAGTACATGATCGGGTCATTGATTTGCAGTTCTGTCCCTCAGCAGAACAGATTGCAGACATCTTCACCAAGACATTCACTGAGCAGAAGTTTCGCTCTCTGCGTGGTCGTCTTGGAGTGAAGGACACAGTTGCTTAACAACTGTATTTTATTCCTCTTTTCTTTTGATTACATTGTATTTTGAGGGGGGGTTTTTCCCACGAGGTTTTCCCTCTTTCCTCAATTTTAATACAAGTTGCACTGTATTTTGGGTGACCTTTGGCCTTAGTTGTCAGGGTCCATTTTCTATTTTTCCCCATAGTGGTGTTCAGGGGGGGTGTTGGAACTACTACACCTACATGCGGACTCTCAGTTAGAGCATGCAACTGCAAGCAGACTCTTAGTTAGAGCATGCAACTACATGCAACTGCATACATACTCTTAGTTAGAGCATGCAACTACATGCAACTACTACACATCTACATGCGGACCCTTAGTTAGAGCATGGGATTGCATGCAAGATTCCTTTTGCATGATTTACTCCTTGATTTGCTCCTTCTTTAACTTCGCAACTGACTAGTTATCTCCGGAACTTGTTGTAGGTGTTGAGTCTTCTCATTGATCACCACTATAGTGCATTACCTTGGGATCTTCACCCAGTAATGCTATATCATGAGCATTGTAAATATTTTCTAATGAATCATTCTTTTCTTCTTTCGATTTTCCTTTAGTGTTTTTGCTCTGCAAAGCTGTGCGTTCAACCTTTACTAGTTAGATTCATTTAACCTAAGAAACCTGGAGAATTGGAAAATTTAATGGATGAAGTACTTTGTTGGGGAATATTAAGCAATTATTTTGTTGGGAGATATTAAATACCATATAATGAGTCAAGATGGATGAGAAATATAAATTAAACCTTTCTTAAAAAATATTCAGACATTTCTCTGATTAGATTGTGTGATAATTTTTTTTTGAATTCCAGGAAAAGAACTTTCAGGACAAATTTTTTATGGATTTAGTAGAAAACACCTTCGTAAAGTGGTGTTGGAGAGGAATGACATCTCTCGGTCCGTTTTGTTGGGAAATTGTCACGTGGAATGAGTCGATCTTGCGGACAAGATAGACCTTCCTAGAATCTAAAGAAGACCTAATGACAAGCAAACCAACCAGACACTATCTTTCTCTAAATATTCTTTTATAAATAATGGCAAACAAGTGTGTTTATAGCCTACCTTATGTCCAACGCAAGTTTGGGGATGCCTTCGCTCCTTGATCCAAATGAGCTCCTTTGTCGCGAACCTGCAAACACAAACAAGGCAAACAAATTAAATAGCACCTGAAAAGCCAATATCATAAAACATATTTAACATGAAAGTCAAGGAGTCCATGAAACAAATAACATAAGATACTTGTTGAGAAAAATGAGTCTGATTGTATTAATTCAAGTGAAGAAGAACTTTACAACCTTTGCCTTGATGCTGTACAAGCTCCTCCCAGGGTCCAACAAGAAGTCTCCTCTACTTTGACAAGTTTCACTCACTCCCCAATGAAGCCAAAAAGAAATGTGATCTCTCCTCTTAAGCTCAACTAGGAAGTCTTGATTTCACCAGCATTTACCCTAAAAAATGTTCAGCTTCTAACCTCTCTAGCATCTAACCCAATGCCTCAATTTATAGTGCAATGGAGGAAAGTTACTAGGTCCTCCTTCAAAGGGATAGAATCCTCCTTCAAAGGGATAGCTCCTCCTAACAAGGGATTATTTCCTCCTCATATGGGATGCATGAACCACTTGGAGCGAACGATCCACGTAACAAATCCTTCTAGAAAACTCTAGAATTAACCCAAAGTGAGTTTTCTAAGATAAAAATTGCGCCTTTTGACTTTCATAGGGGTACGCACCCTCCCC
>APFE030940401.1:0-12961 GCA_000404065.3 Pinus taeda
TTTTATAATGTTTTTATTTTTTATTAAAAAAAATTCTCAATATTTTTGTAATTTTCTTTGCTTTTTCTACAATTGTTTTAAATGTTTTGATTTTTTTTAGATTTTTGTTTCAATTTTTTATTTGTTTTTTTTTTTGTTTTATTTTTGTTTTTAAGTTGTTTAATTTTATTTTATCTTGTTGTTTTTACTTAAAATTTTATGTGAATCATCTTTGGACATAAAATTCATAAAACTTACTTGTTGTTCAACTTTTTTTTTATTCACTTGACATGTCATGTTTAGCAAAAAGCTCCCAAAATGTGTATTTTTTTTTAACTATATTTATATGCAAAACACCTATTTATTTTTTTGTCAAGTATTTAAAACTATTATTTTGTTAGTGACTCTATGTATTGAAGTATTAATTAACGATACATAAATATATAAAAAATCTTAACTTCAAAATATTAATTTTATTATTATTATTTTAACTTTGCAAAAAAATTGAAAATTTCATTACCAAAAGACATTTAAAAGAAAAAGGGAAAATACAAAATTGAAAAACCCTTAAAAACAAACAACCGAGGAAGGAAAAAAGAAGAATAATACAACTTGAAAAATGGTTAAATAAACAACGTTTTAAAAAAACGTGCATAGTTAAGACAAGAAAATTTGAAGTGTGAAAAATAATCCCCAAAAAGAAAAGGTGTTGATGTTGCATCAACACTTTTTAAAACCAGCGTGAAAATCACTATTATTTTAAAAAAATGTTCATACTTAAAAAAAATAAATAAAAATAAAAAATTAAATAAATAAATAATAAAATAAAAATAAAATAAAATAATTAAAATAATTAAAATAAAAATAAATAAATAAATAAATAAATTAAATAAATAAACTGTAAAAAATATGCTAGAAAGAATGTTGATATTGCATCAACACTTTTCAAAATCGGCATGAAAATCATGATTGTGGCTTCTAAAACAATAAGAACTCAGTACAATTCTCGTTAAGTTCGTAATTTTGTTCCCCGAGCTAGATTTTGAGTTTGAGGAGTTAATTACTTGAGGGAATTTCACATAGATATCAAGTCAATTATCAGAGAGGGAGTGCATTGTCTAAGTGGTTTATCAATTGTCTCATGCAGTAAACACCACAATGGCTCTCCTTCCTCTCTAAACTCAATCATAGGGATTGATCCAAGGCTTGGTCAAGTTATGCTTAGTCCAAGATAATGATATCACTCTAAGGGTGGTTTATCAGCTAGATTTTCAAGGCCACGGGATTCTAGAGACCACTATCCAGGTGGTTTATTAGCTTACTTGGAAAGCACTTAAGTGATTTATCATCCTCCAAGGCAAGCACTTGGTGGTTTATCGGTCTTATTTATTAAGCATTTGAGTGTCTAAGCTCGCCAAGTGGTTTATTAGTCTTCCAAGAAGCACCCCAATGGCTTATCATCCTAGTAAGCAAGATCTAAGTGGTTTATCAACTCTCTAGCAAGCACTTAGAGGTTTATCAACTTACTTGGCAAGCACTTGATGAGTCAATGTCTCCACTGAGTCTTCACTAGCCAATTCAACATCGAATTTATAGGGAACGATGTCCCATTACTAGATATTGGCTCATAGCATTATTGTCTTCTCTTCTCTTCTGCATCATGATTACTTGTAGAGCCTCTTTCTTTAATGTCTTCTTTGTGATATCCCCTTGCTCTCCTTGCTCCCGCACACTCTCTTTTTTTCATTTTGTTTCCCCCGTCCCTGCTGCCTACTCCCTTGTCTTTGCTTTTCTATGTTTGATTTTCTCCCAACACGTCCTATGGGAAGGGAAGTTTCATGGGCCATGTCCTTCACTTTACACGACCCATACATAAATTCAATGCATGTTATTAGTCAGGAATATAGATAGGAAAATTTAAATGAAGTTGCTTGGGTTTTGGGCTTAAACACAACACAAGTAACTTCCCTCTCCTCAGATATTTGAGTCCATGTCCACTCCTCCAGCTAATCCATATTTACATATTTACATTTATTTACATAAACAGATATATATGGTGACATTTATATCAAGGAGAGCAACAAAAAGGGATGTTATAGATCTCGGCCCCTTAAAGGAACATTGTCCTTGGTGTTTTATAAACACAACACAAAATACAATTGTGAGCGCTATGATATCATATATATATTATATAATATTATTATATTATATTATATATATATATTATATATATATATATATATATTATAGGAGGCAAATTATGCTTTGGAATCGAGTGATAGAGTAGGTAAAGGTGAAATGGAAGCACTTTGGATGAGATGAAGCCACTTGGGAAATGGCTGTTTAGATGAGGATATTCTACCCATTTTTGTTTACATTCATTTACAAAGTAAATAAAAATGGGTAGGATACCCTCATCTAATCATCCATTTCCCAGGTGGTTTCATCTTGTCCAAAGTGCTTCCATTGCACCTTGGCCTACTATATCACTTGATTCCAAAACACGATATGCCTCCTATGTAAAATTCACTATGGTTATGGTTCAAATTCTCCCTCAGATTACACTTATATCATATACGAATCAACAATATTACTAACATTATGTACATACTTTTTAAGCAAAAAAATGTGAAAAACATCATGTGTTTTCAATCTATAAGCAATTGGCCCCACTTTTTCCTAAATATAAAATGGTCCACAAAACCTTTGGTGCCAATTTAGCACAAGATCACATTCTTGGTGAACTCTTTCTTGGTCTAATGCAAGGATACACATGCTCGCCCACTTGGAATTCCTTGTGCATTTTATGTTGATTTGCATAACTCTGTTGTGTATCTTGGGTTGCCTTTAATTTCTACATGATATTAACTACCTCTTGTTCCATTTCCTTTAGCATATTAGGTCCAAGAACCACCCTATTCACTGGATCACCCCAGCTGATGGGTGTGCTACATTTCCTTCTATATAAATCCTGAAAAAGGACTCATCTTCAGTGACTCCTGATACCCATTGCTGTAGGAAAATTAAACTAAGGGTAGGAACTCTTCCCACCTCTTTTGCTAATGCATGACATAATTCTTAACATGTCTTTTAGAACTCTATTTAGTATTTTAGTTTGTCCATCTGTTTGAGGATGACATAACATGCTAAATGCTAGCTTTGTTCCAAAACCCATGAATTGTGCTTTCCAAAACTTTGAAGTCAATTTTGCATCCTGATCCAAAATGTTCTTCTTGGGTATGTCACGAAATATGAATATTTATTCCATGAGAATATGATCAATGTCAACTGGCTTTTGGGTGGACTTGACAACCATAAAATGAGTTTCCTTGCTCAACTTGTCCACTAGCATTGTTATAACATCATGTTGTTTAGATGCTTCGGTAGTCTTATGATGAATTTGATAGAGATTACTTCTCACTTCCAATCAAAAATTGAAATAGGCTGTAATAAATCCATGGCTTACCTACATTCCAATTTAACTTGCTAGCATACTAGGCACCAGGAAATATAATCAACAACTTGCCTTTTCATGCCTAGCCAATAATGCATTTTCTTCAAGGTTTCTACCATTTTTTATAACCAAGATGACCTGAATAAGGTATTTTGTGCAATTCATCCATTATGAGCTTCCTCAAGTCGCCCATGCAAGGCACATGTCATATATCCTTTAATTTCAACATACCATCATCAATGAGCGAGTAATTTTAGCTCAATGATTTTTATAGCTTTTATTGCAAGCGTTCCTTCATATGTTGATAATACTAATCCTGGAGTAATGCTTATGTGATCCTCTCTTTGATATCAACTTCACAAGTACTTATAGCTTCCACTTGAGCTACTTTCATACTTCTGCTAAGTGCATATGCTACTTTGTTTTATTTTCCTTTAGTATACTTTATTTCAAAATCAAACTCACTGATCAAGGCTAGCCATCTAGCTTGTCTTGCATTCAACCTGGGTTGGTAAAATAAATATCTTATCCCTCCATTATCTAACATTAAAACAAACTTCCTTCCAAGCATGTGTGCCTCCAGATTTTCAAAGCAGGCACTATTATTGCTAACTCCAAGTCATGAGTGACATAATTCCTTTCATGCTCATTTAATTTTCCCGATTCATAATAAATCATGTGCCCTTGCATTACGACCCTAATAATCCCTTCCTTGCAAGAATTTATGCAAACCACAAAATATTTTCCCAGATCAACTATTTTCAATATTGGTGCATGTCTGAGCAGGGGTTTTAATTGTTAAAAACTAGTTGCAAACTCTTGTGTCCAGTGGAACTTACCTCCTTTCTTCTATAAACTTGTGATCAAATGCCCAATCTTTGAAATTTTTTGAATGAATCTTTGGTCTTATCTAGACAACCCCATGAAGGATCTAAGTTATGTAACATCCTGAGGAGTAGGCTAATCCATGATGGTTTTTATACTCTGGATCTAGTGCGACTCCTTCCTTGGAGATGATATGTCCCAAGTACAAAACTTGTGATTGAAAAAAATCACATTGTTTGAGCTTGGCATAGATCTTTTTCTCTTACAGTAATTGTAAAATTGCTCTCAAATGTTCTTCATGCTCCTCCTTAGCTTTAGAGTAAACAAAGATGTCGTCCATGAAGACCAATACAAATGTGTCCAAATATGGGCTAAGGACATTGTTCATCAAACATATAAATGTGGTTGGAGTATTTGTGAGCCCAAATGGCAACACAAAAACTCATAATGTCCATACATGGTTATGAAAGTCGTGTTGTGGATATATTCATCTTTAATCTGAACTTGATGGTACCCAAACCTGAAGTCTATTTTCAAGAATACTGCAACACCTCTTAGTTTATCAAGAAAGTCATCAATTCTAGGTAGAGGATAGTTGTTCTTGATAATGGATTTATTTAACTGCTAGTAGTCAATGCATAGCTATAGTGTGCCATCCTATTTTTTCACAAATAGTGTTGGTGCTCTCCAAGGTGACATATTGGGTATGATATACCCTTCATCCAACAGTTCCTTCAATTGTAATTTCAGTTCCATCAACTTTGGTGTTCTCATGCAATATGGAGATTTTGACATTGGTTTTGATCATGGAAATAATTCAATATAGAAATCAATTTCTCTTTGTGGTGGTAACCTTGGTATTTCCTTTGGAAATACATCATTGAGTTGTCTTAGGATTGAATTCTCTTTTATTTTGAACATGTTGTCTTCAAATTCATTGGTCACCTAGACTACATATAAAGAACATCCTTTTCAGTTGCATCTTTTCATTTGTAGCATTGACATATTCCTAATAGTGATTGAATTTCTTATCCCCTACAACATCAATTTTTCTCCTTCGTCACTGAGACATTCTAACAACTTGTTGTGGTAGTCGATATTTGTCTTCTGGGCT
The DNA here is from genome assembly GCA_000404065.3 of Pinus taeda. Taxonomy (NCBI): domain Eukaryota; kingdom Viridiplantae; phylum Streptophyta; class Pinopsida; order Pinales; family Pinaceae; genus Pinus; species Pinus taeda. Next base: position 5,373 of record APFE030940401.1, read on the forward strand.
GCTAGCCATTACACGCCAACTAGCACATCATATGATCCCAATAGCAATAGATTCAAATTGATAAATGTGGGAATTGTTAAAAATGTAGCAACAAAGCTCAATTTGACTTTGCCTTAGTCAAATTGAGTAAATTCAAAATTTCCACACCAACAGACAACGTTGAGGTAGTTAATTTGTGTGACATGGCTTGTGTCACTCATTTTACTCAGTAAATTCGAGTTAGAGGGCTTGGAGTTCAGTTAAGCATGTGTGATTGCTAATTTGTAGTAATCAAGGTCAATTATTTCCAGTTGTTTTCAGTTAAACTAGTCCTAACTATTGATAGAACTAGTGGAAGGTTAGTTGTGCAATGAAACAACAGTCTAACTCACTGATCATCCAGTTAAATGATCAATCAACTCAAAATATCTAATTCATGTAGAGAATTCAAGTTCCCAACTATGGTGGAGATTCCAAGGTAGTGTAACAAGCAGTTGTAAACTAATCTGAGTGTATAGGTGGTGCATGCAGGGTGTTCAATCCTTGGGAATTACACAATAAATTGGAGGACATTCCTAAAAAATAGGGGCTAATTCTTTAGGAATTGAGCAAGGAAATATGGGCTCAAGTAGAGGCAAGAATTTACTAAGTCTGGGTCAGAGATTATCTCTAGATAGGTTATTCACTTGCAGGTTGTGCTCAAAGCGGGTAATAAATTGTAATATATTCTCTCTTCATCTGACTAATACAAAGAGGCTTGAGAGGTTTTCCCAGTTGGGTTCCCATAGAAAAATATTGTGCATGTGTGGATTTTCTTACTGCATGTTTACGAATGTTGTTCGAAATTATGAATTGAATTTTGTAGAGCAGTGAAATAGAATTGTGTCTCTTGATTTTAGATTGAACTTCTTGAGAAATTGCAATTCTATCACCATATTTATAAATGGTATCAGAGCATGATTTACATTAGAACAAGAATTTTTGAATTTTTTTCTCAGAAGGTTTGAATTTGCAGCTTCAATGTAGCAAGATTTATTTAGATTTGGGAAGATGACCTTCAACGGGCTGAGATTAGAGTATGCATTGGAAGGAACTCGAACTTAATTGCATGGAAGGATCACATGGAGGCGGTGCTTTATGACAACAGATTGCTGGATGATCCGAATGAAAAATGGCATCCACCGATGGTATTCATCTACGCATGTTATTTATCCACCCATGGAATTTACCCATGATATTGTAAGTGGCATCCACCCATGATATTTTCCCATGGTATTATAAGTGGGATCAACCCTTGGTATTCATCCTCCCATGGTATTTATCCACTAATGGAATTTACCTATGGTATTGTAAGCGACATCTACCCATGGTATTCATTCACCCATGATATTTACCCACCCATGGAATTTACCTGTGGTATTGTAACCAAAAAAATGTTATAAGTAACAAGTCGCATTTTGTAAAAGGACAGATTGTCCACCACAATGTAGTCTTTACAGTTATTATCTATTTTAATAAAAAAAATTCTTTGTAGTTTTGTTATTGTGTGTTCTCCTATTTTCTTCTGACATTTCAATTTTTTCAGATCTTTGGGGCCTACTCCCTCCCCAAGATCCATTTCATTTTTTTAAATCTTGGGGGTCTCCCCCCAAGATCCGGATCAGTATTATCAGATTCAGGTTATGAATCCATGGGAATGAGGTTTGATGCATATTTCAGTTTCAAATGTTTGCAACAATATTAAACAAACTTCATGCACGTGCTACAACATACACTGAGCACTTTCTTGGGCAAAGTGGGAAGAATTTTCTTTTTCATTTTTTGCAAGCTTTTTTTGGGCGACAAGTTTGCAGATCAGATTTGAAACTTTTTGTACAAAATTTACAAAAAACAAATTATAGATCTGGATTCCTTATGAAAAATACCCAAATTAAAAAAAACAATTGGCTGAATCGGAGTCCGAATGAGGGAGATATCACTGATTTAAAATTAGTTGTGTTACAGAAATTTTTTCTGATGACAATTTGTGGACGGGGGTCTCCTGTCACTTTTTGCAATTTTTGTGCATAATTTCATAAAAATGATTATATATCTGAGCTCCTCTCGAAAAATTACCCAACTTCAAAAAAACAATTGGTCAAATTGGAGTTTGGATGATGAAGATATCACCGATTTAAAATCAACTATTTTTTTAGAACTTTTGTGAGGGAGGAACAGTTGCAACACAAATCTGAGTTTCTAGAGTGGCCATGTAGGGATTTCAATCACATGGGAAAGTTAAAAATGTTTATTCTATTCCAAAAATAGGTTATAATAAGGATTCCGAGTTATATTGACCGAGTTATTCCCATTTTAAATCTGGAGCAACATTCAGAGCGAGTTCCCTTTGGAGTTGTGCCCTCCCACCCTGCTTTAGTAGGCACCTGCTTCACATTCCTCAATTTCAACATAGAAGCATCTGACTTGGGTTCTTTGGAGACATGCCCCTCCACCCCAGGCTATGTAGGCACCTGTTATTTCACCAATAGTCAGCATCACAGTTATGGGTCAACTTCATAAAATCATTGTCATTGAAGTCCATTTGCTAGGCTACACACTATTACTATCATTGTTAGTCACAAGAATTACAAGGTATCTCTACCCTTGGATCTTCGTTCTTCATGGTTATGGGTCATCCACAAACCCACACTTCATCGAATTCCATTTTCTAGGCCGCACACTATTAGTATCACAGTTGGTCACAAACATTACAGCGTATCTCTATCCTTGGATCTTCATTTGGCATGGTTATGGGTCATCCACAAACTCACACTTTATCGAATTCCATTTGCTAGGTCGCACACTGTTACTATCACAGTTGGTCACAAGCATTATAGGGTATCTCTATCTTCCGATATTCGTTTATCACGATTATGAGTTAACCACACAAAACCCTTCTCTTAAGTGGCTCTGCATATTCAACAAAGGCTTCTTAGGAGGGAACTTCTGCAATGGGGACCATTGCTTGTTAAGGAGGGAGGAATGATCTGAATGGAAAATGGCATCCACCCATGGTATTCATCCACCCATAGTATTTATCCACCAACGGAATTTACCCATGATATTGTAAGTGGCATCCACCCATGGTATTCATTCACCCATGGTATTGTAAGTGGCATCGACCCTTGGTATTCATCCTCCCATGGTATTTATCCATTCATGGAATTTACCCATTGTATTGTAAGAGACATCCACCCATGGTATTCATTCACCCATGGTATTGTACGTGACATCCACCCATGGTATTCATTCACCGATGGTATTGTAAGTGACATCCACCGATGGTATTCATTCACCCATGGTATTTACCCACCCATGGAATTTACATGTGGTATTGTAACCAAAAAAGGCTATAAGTAACAGGTCGCATTTTGTAAAAGGACAAATTGTCCACCACAATGTAGTCTTTACAGTTATTATTTGTTTTAATAAAATGTTTCCTTTTGGTTTTGTTATTGTGTGTTCTCCTCTTTTCTTTTGACATTTCAATTTTATAGATCTTGGGGGCCTCCCCCAAGATCCGGATCACTAGAATATGTCAAGACAATCATTCCAAAACTAGGATCAATTGATGCTCAGAACCTAGCCAATTGGAAGAAAGATGTAGCCAAGGTGAGGAGAATAATCATGGAGGGACCGCGAGACCACATTGTCTCAAATATCCATTGGAAAGAAACTCCTTCGTAATGTGGAAGGAACTGACAGAGCTATTTGAGAATAACAGTGAACATAGGAAATTGTACCTCAAAGACAAACTTTGAAAAATTAAGATGGAGAAGAATGACATTATTTCCCACCATCTCACCATATTTACATAATTTCAGGATGAGTTTGGAGGGGTTGGTCATGTGACTGTTGTAGAAGATAACCTAGTGAGCCTAGCTCTCTAAGCCTTCCCAAAATTTGGAATAACTACCAGAACTCAATGAATGGAAGGGAAAATTTTTGAAATTGGGAAATTTTGTGGTCCAATTTAGTTCAAGAAGAGTTTAGGAGAAGTAACTAGGATGGAACTTCATCTAGAGAAGAGGATGAAGAAAATTTTGCATTGGTTGGAAAAGGAAAGAAGGGCAAAGGGAAGAAATATCAAACCAAACCAGGATCCAACCAAAGGTGCAAGAAGAAAGACTTATCCAAAATAAAATGCTTCAATTGTCATGAATTCAGGCACTATGCTACAGTGTGTCGACACAAAAAGTCTAGCAAGAAGAACTTAGGAGGAGCAACAAGTGAAGCTTTGGCTTCACAGTTCGAGCTATACTTCACATGCATGGCCAGCGCTGTGATGGGGAGTGTGTGGTGGTTGGATTTGGGTGCCTCATTCCTCATGACAAGGTGTAGAGATTATTTTAGTGACCTAGATCAAGGAGAAAGATATTCAGATGCATATTGAGCTTGTGGACGATAGAAGGTACAATGCAATCGGGATTGATACAGTTACCTTTAAGAGGGATTCAAGACCCCTCTTTTCCTCAAAGATTTCATGTTTTCTCCAGGCCTGGAGAAGAACCTCATCATTGTTGCAGCTTTAGAAGTTTGTGGTTATGATGTGATCTTCAACAAAGGGAAAGCATTCCTTAGACACATGGCCACTGCAAAGGTGAAGCAGATTGGGGTTTGTGTGAATAACTTGTATAAACTTGATGTGGAATATTGTGCTTCGTTAAGTACTAAGGTAGAGAAAGTGTAGAGCTGCAATGTCAATGAAATTTGACATAGGAGATTGTGACATTTGCATCATGGTGCCTTGAAGATTATGCAATAAATAATCACCGACCTCCCTAAAGGATCACTTCAGCAATGAGATGTCTTAGGGAATTATGTAAAATCCACATTCCATGACCGAGACAAAAAGCCACATGCATTCTCAGAAAGAGTCCACTCTAATGGTTGTGGACCTTTCTCGATAGCCTCCACTACCAGACATAAGTACTATGTTATTTTTATTGATGATTTCTCAAGAAAGTGTTGGATCTTATTCATGCGAAAGAAGGATGAGACATTCTCTAAGTTTGTAGAATTCAAGGCACTCGTTGAGAAAGAGACTTGAAAGAAGGTGAAGGATCTCAAGAGTGAAAATGGAGGTGAGTATGTTTCGAATGACTTCAAGGATTTATATGCAAAAGAAGGCATTCGAAGAGAGCTGAAAGCACCCCACAACCCGCAACAGAATGGGGTAGCTAAGAGAAAGAAATGGAGCATTTTTGGAGTTGTGAGAGCTATGCTACATGACCAAGGTCTACCACTACATTTATGGGAAGAAGCATGTAATGCAACAATCTACTTGTAGAACTGGAGTCCTCATCAAATTCTTGGTATAATTACATTGGAGGAGATTTTCTCGGGGAGGAACTCAAATGTGTCTCACTTCAAAAATTTTGAGCCTCTATTTACTTCCATGTCTCTAAAGATTCGAGGAAGAAGCTTGAGACGACAAAAAAGTTGGGAGTGTTTGTGGGTTACACCGAAAATCCACACAATTACCTTTTGTACTTACCTTCCTTTCGAATGACAATTATTTGAAGAGATGTAAAGTTTGATAAGGAGAAAGTGATGTGGTGCTCTCTTAAGAGGGAGCTTCAGATCCCACTGAAAGACGATATTTTAGCTCCAAAGGAGGAGCCTTAGAAAGTTGTGGAGCAGCCACAAATTGAGGATTAGAGAGGACGTAGGGTGGAGACATCCAATCAAGAAAAATGATCCAGAGAAGGTAGAAAAAGAACCAAAGAAGTTGATATATTGGTGCAGGATGCGAGGGGGAATGTGGGAGTTCCTTCAAATTTGCATAGGAAAAGGAGGTCACCTGAGAGGTACACTGCCTACATGGCTTTGAAGACTGAGCTTATAGAGACTAAACCATCCTCTTTTGAGGAAGTAGTTGAGAAACCAGTTTGGGTTGATGCTATGGTGGAAGAATACGAATCCATCATGAAGAACAATTTTTGAGAAGTGGTCCCAAGACTAGTAGATAAATCAGTTGTGGGTTCAAGATGGATTTTCAAGGTTAAACATGCAGCAAATAGAAGCATAGAGAAGTATAAGGCCAGATTTTTTTCCAAAGGATTATCTCAAGTTGAGGGAATTTATTATGAGAAAACCTTTTCTCCTGTAGTAAGGTATTCATCCATTAGATCAATTCTTGCACTAGCTGAGCAGATCGAATGGAAGATCCACCAGATGGATGTAAAAACAATATTTCTAAATGGTGTTATTGAGGAGGAGATGTACATAGATCAACCAGAAGGTTTTGAGACATTTGATCGGGAGTCTCATATGTGTAGGCTCAAGTGAGCATTGTATGGTCTCAAATGGGCACCCCAACCTTGGTACACCAGGATCAACAGTTATCTCGTTGGATTGGGCTTCACCAAAAGTGAAGCAGATGCAAACCTCTATCATATTTTGGTAGAAGGTAACTTGCATATCATTATTTTATATGTTGATGATTTAATATTGATGGGTGATGAGAAACTGATCAACTCTTGCATTGAGGACCTTGCAAGGGAATTTGAGATGAAGGACATGGGTCTCATGCACTACTTCCTCAGGTTGAAAGTATGGCAAGGAGATGGGGAATTGTTTGTGTCTCAAGGAAAGTATGCCAATATGATACTACATATATTTTGCATGGAGAATTGTAAACCCATGGAGACTTCTCTAGTGACCAACTGGAGGAAGGCGAATGCCACTTCAGGTGAAGAGGTTGATGCTACCATTTACTGGGATCTAGTGGGTTCACTGATGTATCTCGTGAACACACGACTAGACATGTGCTATGCAATCAACCAATTGAGCCAAGCTATGGCTAGGACGACCAAATTGTATTGGAAGGTAACAAAGCATGTTTTAAAATACTAGAGAGGCACTACCCAGTATGGATTATGGTATAGACGAATAGAGCGAGTGAAGTTGTACTACTTCATAGATGCAGATTGGGTAGGGAGTCCATTTGAACAAAAGAGTACATCAAGTGGAATTTTTAGTGTTGGGTGCATAGTTGTTTCCTAGTACAACAAGAAGCAAATATTTGTGGCACTCAGCTTGGCAGAAGAAGAATACATGGATACAAGTCAAGTAGCATGTGAGGCGATCTAGATGAGAAAGATACTTGTGGGACTCTTTGGTTAGATGATGGACCCAACAATGATCTATTGTGATAGTCATAGTTGCATGAAGCTCTTTGAGAATCTAGTATTTCACAATCGATCCAAGCATATAGATAGTTGAGATCACCATTTACGGGACTGTGTGCAGATGTAGATAATGTTGCTACAATACATTATGACGTAGGAACAAGATGTTGACATATTGACAAAGGCTTTGTTGGGTCCCCATAATACTAGTGATTACCCCATTACTATTGTAGTTGTACCCCTTAATAATATTATTGTGCCCCTATTGTGCCCATATTGTTACTATTGTGCCCCATAGAAGCCCACTATTGTTATTATTGTGCCCTTACATTATTATTGTTATGTAGGCTCTGATTATGTTATGACCCCTTAGACTCCTATATATAGAAAGGAGGTCTTTTCATTTTGTATCATCCAAGAATTGTTCATTTATGTAAT
>APFE030940401.1:13399-44466 GCA_000404065.3 Pinus taeda
GTAATGTAAAGGAGGTTTCCCCCTCAAAGAGGCTGAATTCTAAGGCGTTGATCTATCTTTTCTATCTTTTCTTGAGCTGGTTTCATAACAGGCTTTGTCAATAGGGAAGTTCTAATTCCACAGGTGCAAGATAGGGGTGGTTGATAATAACTTTCTTGCTAAGAGGGAGTGTTGAAAAAATGTAGCAAGGAAGCTCAATTTGAATTTGCCTTGGTCAAATTGAGTAAATTTGAAATTTCCACACCAATAGACAACTTGGAGGTAGTTAACTTGTGTGACATGGCTTGTGTCACTTAGTTTACTTAGAAAATTCGAGGTAGGGGGCTTGGATTTCAGTTAAGCATGTGTGATTGGTAATTTATAGTAATCAAGGTTAGTTATTTCCAATTTTTTCTAGTTAAACTAGTTCTAACTTTGATAGAACTAGTGGAAGGTCATATGTGCAGTGGGACAACAGTCTAACTTAACGATCATCTAGTTAACTAATCAATCATCTCAAAATAGCTAATGTGTGTAGAGAATTCGAGTTCCCATCTATGGTGGAGATTCCAACGCAGTGTAATAAGCGGTTGTAAACTAGTCTAAGTGTATAGGTGGTGCATGCAGTAAGGTGTTCAATCCTTGGGAATTGTGCAATCAATTGGAGTAAAATTCCTAAAAATAGGGGCTAATTATTCAAGAATTTTGCAAGGAAATAGGGGCTCAAGTAGAGGCATAAATTGACTAAGTTTGGGGCATATATTCTCAGTGAGTAGAGAGATAGGTTATTCACTTGCAAGTTGTGCTCAGAGTGAGCAAGAAATTGTAGTGCATTCTCTATTCATCTGATTAAGGAAAAGAGGCTTGAGGGGTTTTTCCTAGTTGGGATCCCCTAGAAAAAATATTGTGCATGTGTGGTTTTTCTTATTTCATGTTTGTGAATGTTGTTCAAAATTGTGAATTGAATTCCGTAGAGCAGTAGAATAGAATTGTGTCTCTTGATTTTAGATTACACTTCTTGAGAATTTTAAATTCTACCACCTTATTTCTATAGGCATTCCATTAATCACAACTGAGCATGATTCCACCGTGTATGTAACTTGCCTTTTGGTTCTCATTTCTAACTAAACCAACCATAATTTTTCACGAGATTTCTTACGTAGCACACCCCTATTTGCGACCTTTGACTAACATAACTAAAATTATAGCCTAGGTTAATAAAAATAAAAAATTGGTTGGTTAACAACCATTCCATCTAGATCATTGAAGCTTGATGATTGACCTGCCTCTTATCTAATGCATCATATATTTGTGGCATATTCTGAGCCACATCATTCATTGTCTCTATTTCTTACACATAGTACAACATTGGTCCATTATGTTTTTGTTGAGGATAAAATTTTCACATTTGGTTTTCTCCACATTTCCAACATTGTAAGGGTTCTCTTATGAACCCCTTGGTTTCCTCTCTTGCTAGCTTAGAGAACCGATCTCTACTAGAAATAATAGATGTTGAAGCTCACCTTCGATAGGAGTGGTGAACTTCACATTTCTTCCCCATGCCTGATGTCTTGAATATTTATGCCCTTTTCCTTTAAATATGGGCCTACCTATTGTTTTCCAATCATCTTAGAATTCAATTTTATGCTTGGACTATTCATAGCAACACTTCACCATCTAGATGGTGTCCTCCAACGCTTTTGGTTGATCAAACTCAATTATATCATTGTAAGCATGTCGCAACCCACTAAGGTAACTCTAAATATTTAACTTCTCATCCTTGATATAAGGGACATACCTCAATAGCTTCAAGAACCTATTTGTGTACTCATCAGTTTTAAGTTGCCCCAATTTATTCTCAAGAAACTCTTTAACCTTGTTTTCATAGTACCTTTTAGATAGTTACTTCTCCTGGAAATATCTCTCAAATATTTTCTAAGATAGCTTTTTCTCTCTATTTTCCTTGACATTCCTCAGGTCTTCCCACCATATATTAGCTTTTCCTTTCAACCTAAAATTGGATACTCTTCCCTTCATATTATCAGAGTAGTCATGTACTCTTAAGTACTTACTCATTCGGAATAACCATGCTTCTACCTCTTTATCCTTCTTGACCTCTCCATCAAAGGTAGGAGATTTTTTCTTCTTAAATTCCTTCGACATTAAGTTTTTCTCATTCCTCCTCTAATGTGATATCTCTTAGTTGCATCACTAGATGGTTGCTCATGAATTCCTATCCTTCTTTCTGGAGTGTTGAGTGGAGTTTATCCTCGCACTGTATCTTAACTTGCTTGTATGTTCCTTTTCTTATATTTGATACCTTCTACCCCATTAGCCTCTGATTCATTCCTCCAAATTCCATATGGGCTCAACTTGGATTTATGTTTTCTTAGGTAGTTGGCACCTAGATCATTTTGCTTATATCTTTGTAAGTTTGATAGAATTTGCAATATCACTGCGTTTACTTATGCTTGCTTCTCATGAGATCTAACAATATTTTCATTGTTATCCTTACAACTCTCAATTTAGCCCTTAAACTTGTAAGAGTATCCATCCAATCAAGGGAGCCTTCCTCTCTCATTTTCCCAGGCGAGTCTTCTTCTTGATAATGTTGAGACCTATAAGTGTTGTACTGCACCATTATTCTACTCATTCCTTGATTTCCATGTTGTTCCTTGGTATCTTCTTATGTGTTGTCATATACACATGTTTCTTAGTTAACTCAAATATAATTAGACGTACTTATCCATCACCATGGCATGTTTGCACTAATCATGTTGATGTGAGACTAGATGGAACATCCATCCTCATGTTAGTATGCCAATTAGAAAAAAAAATAACAAACAAGAAATTTATCATTCCAACCTTCACATCAATTAACATTCTGAAATCAACACACATATGCATACACAATCAATGATCAGTCTAAACACTATTATCTGAATCTTCTAACAGAGCTTATAATGCTATCCTTCTAGGCGCATTCAGTCTAAGTGTTAAACATGGTCACTTCGATAACACTCTATAATGCTCCTTCCCACCCCCTTGAAGCATCTCATGATATGGGAGGCGTTATTTATTAATTAACCGAACCTCCATGGTATGTTATGAAGATAGGGTAACAAAAATAATCTATAGTCCATGTTGTCTTGTGCTTCTATAGTTAACAATATTTTTTATACTCCTTTTGCATGAGAACAAATTTTATATTTACAACATGTTATTTTATATATGTCGCTCAAAAGAAAAACTTTGACATCTTCGACTTCCTTTTCTAAATTTGGCATTATCATCATGACACACAACAAGTAGAATCAACCCTTTTGGGTGACCAAGTGGCCTATTTTTGGGTGACACATGGAACCACTCATATGGCACCACATGGAAAGATTATGTCACCATTTTCATAGCATGACATCAGCTAAAGGTGAGGTAAACAACCCACAATGGTGAGGTACGATCAGGGGATCGAGATGGAAATATAGTCATCAATTGACGGGAATATTCACAACATTTGACAAATTTCCCAGTGCATGGCCCCAGAAGTTTGTAAAGTTGTATTTCCAAAATGACCCAGGGAAACAACAATAAAATGACTAGAAACTATCAAGAAAATCCATAAAACTTGACATATTTCTCAGCTGTACGACTCCTACTAGTTTACATTGTGGCTTGAGTGAATGACCAAGGGATTGACAGGTGCAATGAGTTAATTATGGGAAATGAAGAGATGTTCTTGAATGTTGATATATTTAATAGTTGGATAAGAAGATGATCAGGGTTAAGCACCCTTTAGGCTAAGGCTTTTAGTTTTGGCACATGGTCATGAGAGAAAAGGAGCTGGCATGTATGGGCTATGGAAGTAGGAAATTTGGTGCTTCAAGTGATTTAGACATTTGGAAATTTTGTGTTTGAGTGCTGATAGAAAAATGAAAAGTATATTTGGACGCCATGCCACATCATCTTCACAACCATGTTATTTGTGCCATGTCCTCATGGTCCTCGGTCCCCAAGCTATTCCAATAGTCAAACTTCATTGACACCCAATGGGATTTCCTTGCGCACATGTCATGCTAGCGCCAAGTTCTTTCAACTACCTAAAGTGAGAAGAACCTTATGGGCGTTCCTCTCACACACGTCATCTTGACATTGTCTCTTTTTTACTACACATAGGGAGAAGAACTCAATGGGGTTCCCCTACGCACACATCTTTCCGATCTTGGCTTCTTTCAACTACACTCAAGGAAAATAAATTGGTGGGATTTCCTTGCACACACATCATCTTGGCTCCATATCCTTTTGAATACACCTTAATTCAAATCTATTTGGAAAGCTAGGGGTCGAAATCCCATAGAACATTTCAAGATACATTTTATCAACAAATGGATAGAAATGGACAATGAACTAAACTCCAGTTCTTTTATCTTTAGAAAGAAGGAACCAAGGTTAAGAGGCCGTTGATGGAGAGTGATTAACAACTATGAGGGAAAGTACCTCCAAACACTAGAAAAAAATAGTTTCAAATACAAGAAAAGGGCAAAGCTACATCACCAATTCACACAACATTCCTAGCTTAGTAATGAATTGCTCTAGTTTATTTGAACCATATTGGCCTACTTTTAAACTCATTCTAATAACCCTAATAAATATTTGACAAAGATCATATAGAGTTATAAGTCATTCATAACAAAATGTTGAACAACACAGTCCATATTCATATCCCAATCATGAACAAAATCAATTAACAACATAGTCCAAACACACATTACATCCATAGACATAAAAAATATCGCACAAACCATGAACATAGATTTGAACAATAATGAAAGCTACTTATCTATGTTTCTTAAGAAGGTTGGAAACTAAGGGAGGGACTTCAACAATCCTCCCAACTATAGGCTAGCTACACTTTAGTATTTCTTGCAGTTGACCACCCCTAAGATGGCCTTAGAGTCTAAGGACTTAATTAGTTAATGGAATTTCAAATCAATATCAAGTCAATCAGACGAGAGAGGGAGTGCACTGTCTAGGTGGTTTCTCAACTATTGTTGGGTGTGGAGCCTGATTATCTTCTTTATTCAAAGGTATCGCCATATTGGACCCTTGTTCGTAATGGGGCGGAAATGCCGGCCATTTGGTCACCGCCAAGGGGGTCCAGGGGGGGCGACAACAATTTTTATGAGCCCCCCACCCCCAAGGAGGCTTCAAGGGAAGCACCCCCAAAGCTAAAAATAATTGTAAAATTTCCTTGTAAAATATTGTAATTTCGTAGTCAATCTGACCTGTTCATTAGACGAATGATATGATAGTATAAGTTACGTTTAATTTATGGTTTTTTTCCCTAGAAGGCAACCCCTCACTATATATGAGGGAATTGTATTGCAGCTATGTATATGTGTATTATGAGTGAGAAAGAGAGAGAAGATTGTGTGAGAGGGAAGAGGAAATTAAAACAGATTTTTTGTAGGTTGTATCTCTTCATTTTGCTGGATAATATAAAGGAAGGACTGGTTGCTTCTCCATGGACGTAGCCCAAATTGGGTGAACCACGTATATTTGTGTCTCTCTTGTTTTATGTGTTTTCTGTGTTTATGTTTCTACAATATTTCATGTGTTCCATTGCTCTGTAATATATAATTTTCTAACAACTACCTCATGCAATAAGCACCATAGTGAATCTTCTTCCTCTCTAAATTCAATCACAAGGATTCATCCAAGGCTTAGTGAAGTTTTACTCAGCCTAGGAGAATGATATCACTCTAAGGGTGGTTTTTCAGTTGGATTGTCAAGGCAAACACTACATTAGTCTAGAGCCCACTATCCAAGAGGTTTTTCAACTTACTTGGCAAGCACTTAAGTGGTTTATTAGCCTCCAAGGAAAGAACTTAGTGGTTTATTATACCCTTTTAGCAATCACCTGAGCATATCAACCTGCCAAGTGGTTTATCGTCCTTCCAACAAGCACCCTAATGGTTTATCATCTCTCTGGCAAGCATTTAAAGGTTTATCAACTTAATCAACAAGTATTAAATGAGTCAATGTCTCCATCAAGTCTTCACTAGCCTATCCAACACTCACTAGCAACCATTGGCCACATTGAATTTACAAGGGCAAATGTCCCATCACTGGGAATTTGCTTGTACCCTTCTTCTCTTCCCTTCTACATTGTGCTTCCTCATTAATTATCTTCATTCGTTGTCTTCTCTGCAATCTCCCCTCACTCTCCTTGCTCTTGCGCATTCTTTTTTTTCATGTTGTTTCCCTTGTCCCGACTGCCTACTCCACTATATTTTCTTTTGTGTGTTAGCATTTATCCCAACACATCCTATGAGAAGGGAAGTCACATGGGCCTCATCCTTCACTTCAAATGACCCATACACAACTTCCTATTGAGCATACTATTAGTTGGTAGATAGAGAAAAATAAATGAAGTGGCTTAGGTTTTGGACTTAAACACAACATAAGTAAATCCCCCCTCCTTAGATCTTTAAATTTGTGTCCACTCCTCCAACTCAATCGTATTTTCATTTCTACATTTATTTACATAAACAAATATACATGGTGAAATTTACATGGATGGCGGGGGGGCCAACAAAAATGTTTTTTACATTAATACTTTGTTTACTATAAATAAAAATTAATAATACCATTAATGCTAACATTCTTCCATAAGATATAGTAGTTGGGGTTTATTTAGATGACTCTTAGCAATGTTGGAATGTGTCTCTTTAGAAGGTAATAATGTCTAGGTCATGTTTCCAAAAAAAACTATATTCATATGTAAAAGAGGTATATTTTACTTTCATCATGGAGTAAAATATAATTGTAATAATTTATTATATAAAGAGTTGAAATTACATTATCTCACATTTATTATTTTGGATGTAATTCCTACATATCTATTGGTATATAATACAATTCAGGGAGTCCCATGAAACACAACATAGTGAATATCAAAGTATTATCTTTGTAAAGAGTGAAGTATTTGTGGAGGTTATATATGTAATATTGGAGATAGATGCTATTATCTTCACATGAATGTATCCTCAATTGGGGTTTTACCATGTATATCTAGTTTTCTCTTCTTTTCTTTTGTTTCTTGCCTCTTTTCTTATATTGATTAAGTGTTGTTATTGTATGCATAGGAGGATATATCAGTAAAGTTCAACATTTGTTTTATATTTTTGTATGATTATTCATATTTTCAATATTCTATGAATGGTATTAGAGCTAGCTACTATTTTCTACCCCTTTTAGTTTTTTTTTTCATAACAACATTTTTTTCAATTATTTTGAACACTTACTATTTCATAGTTTCTATGTCAAATATAGTATACACTAAGATTCTCTTTATATTTAGCTATTTTTGCTATAATATTGCATTTTATTTTAAATTTATGACTTCGCCATTGGCTTTGGAACATAATGGTCAACTAGAATTGATTATTGGTTCTTTAAATTTGGCTTTTGTTTTCCCATTTTTTGAATTATTTTTCCTAACTTAGCCTTGGTAATTTTTTTTTTTTTTTAATAACCTAAAGTTTTTTTGAGCACTTTTCAGTTGTGGTGTTTATGAGGCATAATTTTTTTGCCAAGTCTAATTATTTTTCTGAAGCTAATATCTCTTACTACATGAGTGCATTTTTAGTGATTTTTTTTCTAAACGTGGGTTTTCGTAATTTAGCTATTGTACCCATTTTCTTAGTTTTCCACACACATTATGGACCTATAAGGAATCCATATGGTCATATGTGCTATGTGATTTGTTTTGGAAGGTAATTTCACTCGTATGGCCTCAATTTCAACAGAGATATATTTATATTGGTTGGATTGTTTTTTTATGAGTGAAGGGGAAATAACATGATAGGACCCACACATTTGTAGAATAAATCAAATCAAATTGAGTGATCATTGATCTGAACAAAAAAAACCCGTGAACACTCACAACAATTTCTTTAGTTTTCCAATTTCCAATCTAGTTTTTTTTTTTTTTTTTTTAAATTTATTTTCTTAGGAAAAAAGTTCAATGCAAACCATTCAACGAAATGTGTACTCTATTTAAACCCTAACTCAATCACAAGAGAATTAGATCTAACATTTATTATTCAAATCATGTCTAGCCATGATAACCCTTTATTCGAATAGTTGGTGCAACCCTAATAAGTGTCATCCTGAATGCTTACACATGTGCTTTGTGTTGCCCACAATAGGCCCACCCGGACTAGAGCATTCATAGGCATTCGACATAATCATAGTAAAAATTGAAGCCATTTCTTATGCTTCAAATTATCCTTCATATTTGGCTCTTAGGTCGGTAATTTTTATTAAAATTTGAGATAGAGAGGTCCCTGTTGTTGGGAAATAATGGGGGGGGGGGGGGGGAGGAGGGTGAATCAATGCTTCTTATCAATTAGTATTTTTAAATTTTTAGAGCATTAATTATATTTAACATTTCATCGATATAAATAATAGACAACACCATTCAATAATGCACAATAGTCAAGACAATAGACACAAATATGTTTAGGTGGAAAACCCCCTTGTGGGTCAAAAACCACCAAATGCTTCTTAATATTTGTCTTCAAAAATAATTACATCAAGTTTTCATCTCCAACATAAGGAGGCTTGAACCCCTTGATTTACAAGATCCAATGCCCTCTTTACCAACTACAAGTGGGAGGACGCTCCAACGCCTTATTTACCAACTATAACTAGGAGTATGCTTCAATTCCCTAAATCTCAGGCTCCAACCTGACAGATGCTCCAACGCAATATGTACCAACAGGAACTTGACGGATGCTCCAATGCATTGTGTGGGCTCCAACCTACCCTAGCACCACCTTGCCACCCTAAAGTGTTCATAGGTTCCAACCTGAAGGTGTCTCCAATCAACTACCTTGCACCATGATATCGCCGTAATCAATCATCTCACCATGTTTCACAAATTTTAGATTGGATCACTGTAGTAGATCTGACCTAAAATATATATTAAAATTGAAAATATGTGCAATTACTACAAATAATCCCAAGAGAAATACAAGAACAAAGCATAAAAGCTTCATATATTTATTAATAAAACCCTTGAGGTAGGGTAACACTATACAATTACTCCTTAAGCAAGGAGTTCACTCCCCAAGCCATATGCTTTTCAATACAATAATACTTGACATCTCTCAATGGAGAGTCTCTAGCCTCTATATAGGCTTCATACATAGAATATCATTGGTCATTACCATGGGTATCTAAATACCATACATCAAATACCATAATGCGGATTAACCGCTTTATTTATAAACTATGGCCCATTTATTTATCATCCTTAAGCATTACATCATATTATTCCCTTAGGTATCTCCCTCTGTACCCCATATTATCCCCCTTAGGTATACTACATTCCACCCCCCTTAAGCATGTTTCGTCCATAAAACATGAGGAGAACACAAATAATAAGATATACTCAAAAGAGTAGCCAACTAGTACCATGCATGTGCATCTATCCATCCCAAAGAAAGGTGAACACTCAATCTAGTTGGTGCCTCACTTGCTTGAGATGGAAGTTGATCCTGGCGGTTCCTCTATGTTGATGTGTTATGGGTGGATTGTTGCATCGCTCTAGATGTCGTCATGGGGTTGTTGTCCTTATTTCTAATTCATTGCCACCTTATTGGTTGTTATCTTGATGAGTGATGTGGGTGGTGATATGCTAAAGCTTTAACTGATGTAATATCTTTCGTTAATTCTTCTATTATTGGTGCTTGAGTGGTGTCTAGTGCTTTTTTCTGGTACCTCCACTATTGGTGCCTGAGTGGTTTTTGATGCTTTTTTTGGTACTTGTTTTAATGTCTATGTTTGTTTGTCGACCATCGAAGGCTCATCATCTGATGTGTCAATGTCATTAGAGCATTATGCTTCTGCCTCCATAGTCTCTTCCTAGTTCTCAATAGAAATATCTTGTAATGTAATTTTCTTCTTTTTATACGAGAGCTTCATGAATTTCTTCTGCACATTAATATTGACAGTACCCACATATTTCATCCAAGGGTATCCCAAAAAAACCTCCACATTATCCATATCTGAAGTATAAAAAATAGAATGCAACGCTTACTTATCCATATAAATCTTCAAATCTTTATAAATTTGAAAATCCTCATTATCAACTTGTGTTTTGGCAATATGTTTTGTTGAAACTTGCAATTATTTTGCCAAATTAACATTGATCAAATTATGCTTGCAAGTAGGGTTGATAAACACAATTATATTCTCTTTCTGAATACTTCCATGAACCTATAATATGGAAATATTAGTATAAAATGAGCCTTTATGGCTCTTATTGCCTGTTTTATTATCATGAGACCACTTGTTCAAAAGGAGCTTTTCAATATCTTCATCGGGAAGTTTCCTTAACTGATCCTGGTTAAGTGATTTCCAACATATGGTCGTCTCATCCTTGAAAATAGTCCATGGTCCTAATGACCAAATTATTGGGTAGTGTGAATTTTTAAATGTTAGGTATTCTTCAATAGTAGGGTCATCATCTTTCCCTGTAAAAAATAGTTGAGTATAACCCATGAAGTAGAATGAGGGTTTTGAAAAGGTTTACCTACTTTGTGTGGCAAATTTTAAAATGGAAACAACTTGGTCAATATGGCTTTGAATCCTTATTATAGCCTATTTTTAGAAATGGAATGACCATTTTGCATCTTCCCATGTGACTGGAATCAGGAGTGGGGCACTCTAGGAACTATCGTCCAACCATTATATATATATATATATATATATAATATATATATATATATATATACATATATATATATATATATATATATATATATATTATATATATATATATATATATATATATATATATTAGTGATATCTCCCTGATTTAGACTTCGATTCAAGTGATTGTTCTTTTGAATTTGGGTGATTTTTCAAGAGGATCTCAAATATGCAATTATTTTTCCAAAATTCCCCACAAAAGCTACAAAAATTTACTGGAGAGTCACCGTCCACAAATTGTTGTCAGAAAAAATTCTGCAAAATCACTCATTTTAAATCAACGATATCACCCTCATCCGGACTTTGATTTTACTGTTTTTTTTTAATATTTGGTATTGTTTTGCAAGGAATCCAAATATGCTATTTGTTTTTGAAAAAAAATCACCAAACGTTTCAGATATGATCTACAAACTCGCCGCCCAAAAATTTCCTGCAAAAATGAAAAAAAAATCTCCCCATTTTTCCCAAGAAAGAATTTTGATACCACTTGTAGTAGATATGACTTGAAAATATATTAAAATTGAAAATATACCCAATTACCACAAATAATCCAAGAAGAAATACAAGAACAAAGTATAAAATATTCAGAACTTTATTAATAAAACCCTTGAGGTAGGGTAACACCATACAATTAGTCCTTAAGGAAGGAGTTCAATCCCCATTCCATATGCTTGTCAATACAATAATACTTTTCATCTCTCAATGGAGAGTCTCTAACCTCTATATAGGCTTCATACATACAATACCATGGGTCTCTAAATACCATACATCCAATACCATGGGATTATCACATTATTTCATAACTACTTGTGGTCCCTTGCATAATGCGGGTTAACCCTTTTATTTATAAAGTATGACCCATTTATTTATCATCCTTAATTAGTACGTCATATTCTTCCTTTGGGTACCTCCCTTTGTACCCCATATTATCCCCCTAGGTATACTACAATCCCCCTATGCTTTGAATCAATATATAAAGAAAATATATTGTTGGTTCTACTACTCTTGCTTGGTATGTATATTATAGTCAACTCTTCATAGCCTCACTGCTCAACCTTGCTCATTCTGACCATTGCACTATAGTACTTCAAACACTCAAAACCCGTCTCTGCTCAATCACAATGCCAAATCAAACCACTGCACAATCTTTGACCACTCTGCAATCTACACTTAAATTAAACACTATTATGTCTAAAGTCACTTTCATTGTCAAGTCAAGTCAAATTGTCACATAAATCACGTCACGATCATCACTATAGTATCATAATTATCTAGCATTGTCACATATGTCAGATGTTATCTTTTTATCCAAAGAAGGTTTCCATATATGGTTATTGTACTATGCCATCAAACCAACATCCCTTCAATGATAGCAAGATGTTGTCATGTATACTAAACATTTTCAAGCACCAAAATACACTATCGAGTACCAAGTGTACTCTCGCTGACATAATACTATTGTAGTTTTAACTATCACTGACCCACTGTCATATATTGTAGATTAGACATATCACTATCACATAGGTTACTATCATTCTGGGTTTATATCATGAATTCACTATCAAATCATATTTCAATATCATGAAGAGAGAGGCACTACCAAATCAAATCATTGTTTATCAAATCCTTTACTGTAATGACCATACTACTCAATACAACTCATCAATGTCATGCATATCCACACTTTTGTTACAATTATTATTGTCAGTATTTATATTTACTTCTACATCAATCATACTAAGTTACTACCAATCTATATCATAGTCAAACCAAGGCTTCTCGATCAAGTCGTGTAACATTAGTTTTTCGCTTTGAACCAAACAAGATTCAAAATCAATGATTAGCATAGTGAATTTGATCCTTGAAGTTGTTCACTGATACGCAATGATATTACTGCCACTGTCTTATATTGAGAATCACTATCATATATTAACAAGGGGACCTCTAACAAAGGTATCTTTACATGTGTCACTTTCAATTTTATAGGTCTATGTGTCAATTCACTATCAAGTTTATATGTCTACGTGTCAAGTTTATAGGTTAGGCCTATAGGTCAAATTTATATATCAATATGTTAAATCACTGTCAATCAATTCAATACATTATATCAAAATCATATCTGTGTTCTAGGTTGTTGTCACTTTTCCAAATCAAGGCAAAAGAAAGGTCATTGTTTCTATAATTATCAATAAATAATAGAGGGTCAAGTCAAGGTTTTAAGGGTCAATACGTATCTCTTCACTAGGTCTCAACAATTTTCATTCAAGTTTGTCACATAATGTTGAATATCTTGAAACTTCAATCCTATGTGACAATAATATATGTTGTCTTGAAACAAGAGCTCACCAAGACTAAAGAGTTAAGGCCAACAGTCAAGTCCTCATTTCACAGTAATATACCACGTGTAGTGAACCTTATGAAATTTTAATGAATTTCAAACCCAATAAATTCACTATAAATTTTGCTCTAGCCACACAAGTTTAGGTATCTACCAGAGGAAACCGTAGCCGAAATTTTTAGATGAAAAGAACATAAACTCACCTAAATCGCTGGTCATTTTTCAAGTCGCAAGGGTGAAGGTTACATATCAAGAATCCACATAGGTTAAGACGTAGTTTGGGGCTGATGTTACAAGGAGGTTGCAATCCTTTTCGCCAGTTAATGATGCCCTAGAAAATGTTGAAAATATCTGCATTGTTGTTGCGCTTCTTGAGTTCAACCTAGAATAGAATAGGTCAAGTGTATCCCAAATACCCAAGGTAAAACAAAAGAAACCCAAAAACTCAAATATTTTGTTGTCCTTTCCTCACTATCTTCACAAATTCCAAATTTCAGAGCTTCATCTTAATGTTTGTTTAATTCAAGATGCATATGTTAGAGATGAGGTTTAGGCCTCTTTTTATAGGCTAAGGAGGGGCTTCTAGGATCATTCAAATTCCCATTTAGATGGATGAAATTTTAAAGATATAACTAATTTGGAGAGAAAACTTTTTGGCTATTAAAATTTGAATTCTAATTTATCTCTTGAAAAGAAAGCCCTTGCTAGCCCTTAAAATATTTATAATTAAGTCTTTTGCCATAGGTTATGCTATTTTGATTTTTGGAGAGAAGCCTCAATGCTTAATCATTTGTCTCTTGCCATAGGATATGTTAATATAACTTAAGGTGAGTGATCTTATGAACTTTTGATTTGACCAAGGTGCGGGAACTATATGGCCATCCTTTGGGGTTTTGACCCATTCACTGAGGTCTTCAACTTCAAACATGAATATCTTTGAAAATGGGAGGCTTCTCAGGATGTGCCACATAACACTAGAATCATCTTGATGAGGAGAATCCATTGACTAGGGTCTCAAAGGAAAACTCAATTATTTTCTATGTAAAAAACTCTAAAGAATTTCAAGGTACATCCTTAGTCTAGAGAACCAAAACTTTAGGACTAGGTTTTTCAACCATCCAACAATGGAGCTTCCAACTTGATGTAATCCAGAAAAATATAAGGCGTTCATGACTAATTTGACATATGTAACACCCTCTTCCAACATCTACCCAAGTAATTGACCAAATGAGATAAACATGTGAGGATAAGTTATTATGATATGATTCAACTCCCTATGTGTCAGTTAAAGAAGTGGAACTGACAAAAACATACCATACAGACCATCCGCATCAGTAACAGTTTTCCGAGGAGCCATCCCAACCACTTAGGTAACCATCCCCTTAGACCAACTGAGTTTCTAGACCATTAAACCCCCGGATGCTCCCTTGACATGGGCATGCATGCATCCAGGGAATTTTCTGCCCAGTGATCTTCCTGCGTCTCTAGGATTTGAGCCACTTTTTAGGCCCATAGACAACGTCACAACCCAGAACTCAATGACACTTTCAAAACTAAAAGATAACAAGAGAATAAGGAAACAAATGCAATTACTTGATCAAAGGCTTGACTAGACCCCTACTAGCCATGACAGGCATTTCGTCAAACATGTAACAAATATGTAATCTACACGTTTAAACAACAGATCTAAGCATAGGGGTCTCATACTCATCTGAGAATTGCACAGAAGCACGAATGCCTCAACACATTAGCTGTTGTTTAATCCATTAGGTCATACATACATTGTTCATTCATTTACAAGTAAAAACATGATGATATAGATACATAGCCACTGCCACAATACGTGTTCATAACCAACATAATAACAATAAAAATACCAAGGTAACAACAACCATATAATCCACGTATGAACTAGTATAATACTCATGAAATAACAAGGAGAAATAACCTCATATTAATAATGCAAAGGCCAACCAGTTGTGGAAATTCCATAAACCACCCGACTATAAACATCCCTGAGACAAATCTCTCTTCAACCAGTCACCCCCTTGCCATATTCCAAGCATGAATGTGGGATATCATAAAACACATCAATCAAAACCATCCAGAGCTTCCAGAGGCCAAGCCACCTCAACACATCAAATAGTGATTCCACCTCGTGGTCGTACATCACAAAACCATCATCAGATCAGCCTCTACCCAAGCCTTCTGGGGCTCCAGATCTTTTGTTCCAACTAAGGCTTCGAGGACTCGTAACTCAACCCACAACTGTTGTCAGGCTTCCAGAGCGTTTTTCCAACTAGGGCTTCCAAGACTAGTAAATCAACCCGCCAAGGGATTCCAGAGCATTTGTCCAACCAAGGATTCCAGGACTAGTAACTCAACCCAAGATGTTACAGAGATTCCATAGCATTTTTCCAACCATGGCTTCCAGGAACTAGTAACTCAACCCAAGCTAAAGGAAACATGAGAACCAACTAGAAAAACAAAGAAAATGAACCCACAACACCATGGCTATCCAGGAAATGGAAAGAATAGGAAAATATATTGTCAATCCAGGCAATCCTCCATTCCAGTAACATATCATGACCAATAAACCACATGCATATGCCATGCATGCCAAAACTAGTGAGGAAAACATTCATGCAACTCAGTGCCTACAAGCAAAACCCGTTGTAGCTGTTGATCCCAATGTCCTCTTTCACTTTCCTACTCTTCTTTTTCCTTCTTGCTCCAAAACTGCACGTATGACACACTCTCCAAGAGTGCTCCAAGAAAAGTGTAAGTGTCCAAGAGTATGAGGAAGAGAGAATAGAGAGAGAGCTATAGAAAGGAACTAACAAAAGTCTGAGCAAAATCTTCCCAACTGATCCTCATAAGACTTTTTATCAATGAGGCCTCAATTTTCTTCAATTTCTATTATTTTCCTTCAATTTCCTCCTCACATGAAACATTTGACCTTTCACCTTCCTTTTCTCCTACTTTCCTTTATTTTCATAAATAAAATGCCAAATAAATGCCTATCGTCTTTCCAAATCCTTTGTCATTGCCTTTGCCAATTTCCTTAGCCATAATAAATCGAATGAACACCCACTAGGATGTTTTTCCCACCATTCAACTTGGAATACATGTCCCATGACCATGGTCTTATATTTTTTTACATGGATTTTTAACGAGGGCTATTACAACACCCTCCCCCTTGGGGGGACACCGTCCTTGGTGTTCAATGATATTTATAACTAGCAAGACTCTTGAAAACAAAAATATTGCCCATGGAAATTTATAACATATCTCATTACAGTATTTACAATGATCATCAGCTAAAACATGAAAAACATACCATTTACTAGAGCTTTATAACACAACTCATTACGATATTTACAATAATAACCACATATACACACATAGAGATTTGCTTCAAGCAAAAAATAATCATACTGTCTATGGATATTTATAAATCCAGTGCGATACATTATTTACAATGATACACACATAGACACATGCATATTTTCTCAACCAGCAAATAAAAGGATACAATGACCACATCCACATCAAGGGAATCCATAGGCTCACACCTCCACCCTTAAAGTAATACAAAGATTCACCTCCTTCCCAGGAAGTCCAAAATCCGCAACAAGGTCAAATCTGCATCTAATATCTAATGCTAATCTTTTGCCACTTTTCCTCTTAGTGAACAGTTACCAACTCATTGTTATAGGGTACACTCCCAATGTGCATTTGGTTCCATCTCAAAATTCTAATTACCAAAACAAATATATCGCCGACCTTCCCTTCTCTGCTATAGAGTCCCTCAGGAAATCCGGTCACCCCCCTTCTGTGTAGTCACACACGTTCCAAGTTCTGTTGGCACCCCCATCCCGGGTAGTCCATCCCTTGACAAGGCTTCCTTGTATCGAAAGATACAAAATCCAAGGCATATCCCTACCTCAAAACCATCATATCGGTCATAGCATGCTCATGGAAATCAATGGACACTATTGGGTACCAGTGTCCCATAAAGGCCCTGCTCCTGAATGCTTTAATAGCATACTATTGCATGTTCCAATTCCTTTTGTTGTTGCTACTAATGCCCTTCGCCAGTTTCGACCACCCAAGCAGACATTTCATGCTTTCTTGTACCAAGCACATAATTTCCATTAGATTCTAAATAAATTGAAATAAATTCACATCATACTTCATTGGTGGCCCATCAATAATGTATACTTCCAATTATGTTCGCTTCCTGTCACCACAAGTCAAAATAGAATCTTTGACCAAGTCATCATGTATAAATATATTACATCAGGTTAGCTCAAAACACAACCATCATAGATCAAAATCATAAATCACATGTAACCATGATAAACTAGAATCATAGACCACATGCATAATAAAAACTAAAATAAAATACTAATACTTATCCTTTAATCAATCCTTAGATTCTACCTTTGTCCTAATTCAGTATGCACACCGGATCAGTTTCCAAACCCGACAAACACCTAGTACCTTATCCTCAACCATTTGCACATACACATAGTGTGCATCCCACACACACAACCACACACAGTATACAACACCATGCAATACATGCACCTACACCTAGTGTACAACACAACACAATACATACTTCTACATCTGGTGTAAAACACAACACAAATACGTAACAAAGTACAACACAATGAATACATATGCCAGATACCACAACTACACAATGCACATACATAGTACCAAATTCCCACAACACAACATGTACAACATGCACACAATACCACATGTACACTAGTAACATATGTATAACATGTACATAGTACCACCTATACAAACCACCACCTGCACCATGTGTGCACAACATCGCATGTACACGGTACCACCTACACAACGTGTACAAAACGCTACATGTACATCGTACCACCTGTACAACGTGTACACAACACTAGACGTACACAACACCACATCCACATGTACATGGCACCACATGTACACATCACCATATGCACGACATGTACATAACACCACCTACACACAATACCACTTGTACAACATGTACATGGCACCGCATGCTCACAACATCACTTGTACAATCATGCATGTAACACCATATTTACATAGCACCACATGTACAATATGCACACAACACCATATGTACATAACATTTCATATACAACATGTACATAACACCTTATGTACACAACACTACATATCCAACACGTGCACAACACCATATGCACACAACATTGCATATCCATCATGCACACAATATGATATGTACACAACACTGCATATCCAACATGTCCATAGCAACATCTATACCCACCACTACATATGCAATATACACATAACACCATATATACAATAGACACACAAAATCATATGTACACAATACTACATATGCAACATGTACATAGCACCGCATATACTATACGTACACAACACCATATGTACATAGCATCACACATACAACACACACAACACTATATATAAATAATACAATACATGCAACATGCACGAAACACTATATGTGCAATCACTACATATACAATATGCACAACATATACACCAGAATAGCACTACACACCCAAAGACACACTGTCTCAAACAAGAAACCTTGCTTCTAGTGTCTCTCTTCCATCCATGCTTATCCTAGCATGTTGTGGATCATGTTTTTTTCATTCTGTTGATGTGTCTCTTAGAATTAGCCTATCCATAACATAAACATAGACATAGTATAATCACATAATATCAATTCATATCCACATGATACTGACCTTGAGGATATGTCAAGCTACTCTTCCCACTTGATTCCTCATGAACCAGGAATATTTTCATGTCATTCACCTGCATAAGAAATCATTCCTCCACAAGAACGATTCCTGATGAACTTGTCGGACAACAATATGCATAAATACACGCACACACACACATACACATATATATACATATAAAAATCAACATAAAAAATCATGATTCTGACATACAACAAAATATATACATACATATATACATGCATATATATAAACATTAGCATAAACATGATCAAAACATAATTACCAAATATCATTAGGTCAAGGTTAAGAGAACCCCCTTTATTTGTGCACCCCATGCACAACATTAAGAACGATCGTTCCCAACATAGCCAAGGTATCTAACACTTGAGATCCATTTACTTCACCTTTCCTTTTACCTTTCTCATGATTATCCTTCCATTGTCCATTTAACCCAATGGACCCAACCAATCCAACGTACTATCACACTCTTGCCTTCAGTTGCCCTTATACATTTACAAAGCTTCATTACATGTTGGGTTTCATTTATCTCTTCTCAAGCTCCATTAAATTTCCTCTTTTCCCAAACAATTCCCAAGAATCAAAACATAAAAGGAAAGAACAAGAAGAATACAAGAGAAAACCATGAAAACCAATAACAATATGACATTGCAATCAAAACCCATAAATCAAGCTCAAACAAATCACAAAATATTGAAGGCACAAAACTCCCAAAAAACACCATGAATCAAACCCATGGGTTCCCAATGCCTCTAAGGGAAATTCAACCTTAGCCTTCTTCAATATTTCATGGTAGTCCATTTTTCCATGCAATCCCCTACATCATACTACCATAAACACACAACTGTCAGTGCATAAGTACACATCACAATGTACCAGTTATCTTACCTTGTTGTTCCAATCATGTTGCCACATTATACACCTACACATATCATTCATCAAGGGATTCCAATTCTCTCGACGGACCCAACTATAGCTAGAACTAGGTATTACATCTGTCAAATACAGGTTTAGGAATATAACATATACCCACATAATATCAGAAAAAATCTAGGTTAAGAAGACTTCATGTATTCAAAGCATTCATTCATCTCGATTTTTAGTTTTCAAACATAGCCAAAGGAATCCTCATCTAATTCCCTTCTTTACCTTTTTACCTTGTTGCAATCAAGTCTTACTATGTACTGTCACATCACCCTGTTGTTAATTATATAAAAAATGCAACTATTACCTTGTCAAGCTAATATCGAGCATGTTTCCCTACAACATCTGACACATGTCAGTCTCACGTTCCAAAGATCAAGACATCATGTATATTAACTGGAATCTACCTTTACCAAGTCTAAGAACCATGTCATATTCAACAATCAACTTACATTCATCAGTCATAATAATGCTAAAACTATCACCTACTTAGACTCAAGTACATATCAGTTGTCTCAACACATATGTATTAGTACAACCATCTTAAAACAAGATCATTTCAGAAAGAAATCTTATAGACACATACTTATATCATTTATGAACCAAACATTCAGACAACATGTAGATGACATACTAGACACCAAACACTCAAGCACCAAATAAACGACATAGTCAAACATTCAAACACTAAATAGACGACATAAGAAGGTTCACACCTTAATGTATCTCAGGGGAGGCTATCTTGTCTACACAATCAATCTAGACTAGCATGATATAGCTTCATAACACATCAACTCAAACAAAAATAAGATCATGATATCCATAATAGTCACTAACTAACATCTTCACATCATAAACTCATAAATAGTTATCATTCATACATAATAATCACATCTGCACAACCAGTCTAGATTAGTATGAAATAATATCACAACATATTAACTCATACCTGAATTTCATAACCCTAACCATCAAGCTAACTATCATATAACAACAACAAGTTGACCTATAACATATTCATTAACAACATATAACATAATCATCAAGTTATCTAACATAAAGCAACAACAGTAATGCATACAACCACATGTTACTATCATTCACGACTATCCAACACATGTGCATATGACTACACTAATCAAATAGAATCTATCATGTATGTAACCATAACATCAATAGAATGAAGGGCATACACATAACCATAATGCATATAACAATCCTTAACCTACATACCTGCATTCTCAACATACAAACCTATATGACGACATGCTCTTACCTCAAGTTCCAATGCTGCAACTTCACTTTGATGGTTTGCATCTCCTGCTCTATATCAATCAACATATTAGCATCATAACATACCAATATCATCATGATGACCTAATTGCATATAATAATTTCACAATGCATGTCTGACCTACCATACATGCATAAACATAAACATGACAATGCATGCATAACAACATATAGACATTAACATGCATAACAAATGCATATGAAACCATACACTCATGATGACACATTCCACAACAACATCATCAACCTTCACGTGATGACATCACTACAACCATAATCAACACCATGCAAATGCAACAAGCACATGGACTACAAGCATAAGGAACACATATGCAACCGATATGAATGCATGACCAATGCACTGCTCATCCAGTCAGAGGGGTGAACCATGCTCTGATACCACTCTGTAACACTGTCCTCCCACATCTACCCAAGTAATAAGTCAATTGGGGTAAACATGTGGTGAGAAGTTTGTTAAGTCCCTATACTACTAGTGTAACCCCTTATTTTTATTAGTACAACCCCCGTATTATATTTTTGTGCCCATGTAGTCCCCATATTGTTATTATTGTGCCCCATAGAAGCCCACTATTGTTATTATTGTGCCCTTACATTATTATTGTTAGGTCGGCTCTGATTATAATATGACCCCTTAGACTCCTATATATAGAAAGGAGGCCTTTTCATTTGTATAATCAAAGAATTGTTCATTTTTGTAATGTAAAGGAGGTTACCCCTCGAAGAGGCTGAATTCTAAGACGTTGATCTATCTTTTTGTGAGCTGGTTTCATAACATTTGGTATCAGAGCTTTGGATTCTAGGATTTTGCTACTCCAAATAGGTAATCATGGAATTTTTGCTATAACATTTTTTTGCGACGTTTCAGAAGCTAAAAAAAAAAACCATTTGAGTTGAAATCGTTCTTAACTTCGGGTCCAAATTTTAGAGCTTGTCTCACTATATTTCCGGATATATGATCTGAGGAAGTTAGGGTTTTTTCAGACTCCCGAATTACATTCCAAACAGATGACCTGGGGAAAATCATCATAAATTTTGTTCTGAGCATCAGATTGAAATTTCGTAAGAAGTTTCAAAAAGTGGACGGCATATAGTTTCTTTATATCAGTTTCAAGTACTAATGTCGAAACAATAACACGTGGCACTTCATACAAATTCACTCTACTAAGCTAGTCTATAATCAGGTCACCGTGGTAAATTTGGCATAACTCTTCCTTGGAGAATCCAATCTTGATCAGACTTACTGGGTTAGAAAGACGACTCAAAGGGATACTGAAGGATGTGATTTCAAAAATTTGAGATCTGTAGTTATAGAGATACAACAGATTCAATATCAAGCTCTTACAAAGTGAAAAAAAAGGTGCGTAGTTTTTTTTTTAAATTTTGCATAAGATTGGTTTGAAAAATTAGTTTGAAGGAATTCAAAGGGAATAGTGAAGAATTATTAGCATTAATTGATGCCTCAAAGAAATAAAATGGAAACACCTAGTAAGCAACATGAAAGCTCTAACATGACTCGTGAAGAAGAGGAAATGCAACATGATATATCAAAATTACAAGACCAAGTACAACAAATTTCACTCTCACGAAAGGTAACTGAAGCCAAGATGAATGGCATGGAAGCTAATATTAATGGTGTGAAAGTTAAGATGGATGGAATGGAAGCTAATATGAATGGCATGGAAGCTAAGATGAATGGCATGGATAATAAGATGAATGGCATGGACGCTAAGATGGAAGAATTAAAGATAAATTTGAATAAGTTGCTACAAGAAATGGTTACTAATGGTGAAAGGGTAGTAAAGGAAACTCATGATGAGAACAAAAGAAATGTTAATCATGATTTCATAGACTCTAATGTTGGATTGAAGACCCACCATGTTCCAAAAATCGATATGTGGAAGTTTGATGGCAAGGATCTCGGAACACGGATACTACAGATGGAGCAATTTTTTGATCTCCATAATGTGCAAAAC
This sequence comes from Pinus taeda, assembly GCA_000404065.3. Taxonomy (NCBI): domain Eukaryota; kingdom Viridiplantae; phylum Streptophyta; class Pinopsida; order Pinales; family Pinaceae; genus Pinus; species Pinus taeda. Next base: position 36,490 of record APFE030940401.1, read on the forward strand.
ACACAAAAGGTACGTATTGAAACTTTATATTTGGAACCAAATCAGTTTGTCTGGTCTCCATGGCTTTTCTCTCATAAATAAATTGTCACTTGGGAAATTTTTATGGAAGAAATGATAGCACATTATGAGGATACAAAAAGCAACACCTTTTTTAGCTAATTGATAAATCTCAAACAAAAGGGTTCAATGATGGAGCAAGTTGAGGACTTCCAAAAATTTAACATAAGGGTAAAAGATATTCCAGAGGAGCATAGAATTGATGTGTTCATAGGGACTTAAAGGATAGTATCCAACAAGAGGTTTTGGGAACCTGATTCATTGGAGAAGGCATTCAGGTTAGCAAGAAAAATGGAAAGCAAAATTATGGCAACCATGAAGCCTACCACTCACAACTATAAATATGGAAGTGTTGTTTCCCTTAGCCTTCCACAACCTACAAGGTTGACACCAATAAAATTAGAAGAAAAAAGAGCAAAAGGGCTTTGTTACAGTTGTAATAGAAAATACACTAAAGGTCATAAGTGTGTTGAAAAGAAATTATTCTACATAGATTTTGAAGAGGAGGAAGAAAAGGAACAAGAAATGTCAAAAGAAGAGCATATACTCCAGGAACAAACCCTAGATAAATAAGAAATGAATCCGACCATATCTTGTAATGCATTGGCTGGAATTACCACTCCTCAAACTATCAAGAGAGAAGGACATATCAAGAAGAAAAAGATAATAGTGTTGATTAATTCGGGAAGTACCCATAATTTTATTCATAGTAAGATAGCCAAGGAATTGAATTGCTTCCTATATCTAGCACCAGAGTGTCAAGTGATGGTTGCAAGTGGAGGAACCATAAATTGCTCTGGAAAGTGCCATAATATCAAGCTATCCATGGGAGATAATGTATTAAATAGCCCAATGCTTTCCATTCCAATGGGTGGTGATGATGTTGTACTAGGATTCCAATGGCCACAATGCTTGGGTACAATAAATTTTAATTTTCAAGAAATTTTCATGAAATTTTGTACGGAAGGAAAGGGAGTTGAATTAAGGGGTATTGCAGGGAAACCAGGAAATATAATCAGCTCTAACGGTATGAAAAAGCTTCTAAATAAGGAACAACAAGGCATAATTGCACAATTATGTTCGCTAGAGGTTCCCACATCGAAATCATCTATTTCTCCAGACCTCCAAAAAGTCTTGGACAATCATTCCAAGGTATTTGAGACTCCAAAAGGCCTCCCACCTATTCGTGATCATGATCATGCTATTCATTTGATTCCAGGAAGTATTCCTTCAAACATCAGGCCTTACAAATATCCCTATGCCCAAAAGAGTGAAGTTGAACGTATGGTTGCAGAAATGCTAGAGGCGGGTATAATTTAACCTAGTCAAAGTTCTTTCTCTGCTCTAGTAGTATTGGTGCACAAGAAGGATGGATCATGGCACTTCTGTCTGGATTATAGGGAGCTCAACAAGCTCGCTATTAAAGTTAAATTTCCCATTCCTGTCATTGATAAATTATTGGATGAATTACATGGAACAATTTACTTCACCAAGTTGGATCTTCATTCAGGATATCATCAAATAAGAATGGAGACTGAAGACGTTCCGAAAACAACATTTAGAACTCATGAAGGTCATTATGAATTTTTGGTCATGCCTTTTGGCCTTACCAATGCACCTTCTACATTTCAAGGCTTGATGAATTCCATTTTCAAACTCTTCCTTAGAAGATTTGTGTTAGTATTTTTTGATGATATACTAATCTACAACAAGTCTTGGAAGGATCATGTTCAACATGTTGACAGGGTGCTCAAGCTATTAGAGGAGAAACAATTATATGCAAAAACCTCCAAATGTTTCTTTGGAGTACAAGAGGTGGAATATCTGGGTCATATTTTATCTCATTAGGGTGTTAAGGTAAACCTTAACAAAATTAAAGCCATTAAAGAATGGAAAATCCCCACATCCATAAAGCATCTGTGAGGATTTCTCGGGTTGACAAGGTATTATTGCATGTTTGTTAAGAATTATGGGAGAATAGCAACACCTCTAACAACATTACTGAAGAAAGATGCATTTTCTTGGACACCAGAAGCAACTAAGGCCTTTGAGCATCTTAAAGAGGCAATGTGCGAAGCATCGGTCTTAGCTACGCCAGACTTAACAAAAATCTTTATTGTGGAATGTGATGCCTCAGGAAATGGAATTGGTGTTGTTTGAATGCAAGAAGGAAGACCCATTGCTTTTGAAAGTCGTCCAATCAAAGACAAATATTTACACAATGCTATTTATGAGAAGGAAATGTTGGCAATACTACATACACTTAAGAAATGGCGACCTTACTTAATGGGAAGGCACTTCAAGGTAAAAACAGATCATGATAGTCTTAAATACTCTTTAGAACAAAGATTATCTTAAGAGAATCATTCAAAAGTTGCTGCAAGATCCTAGTACATCTGATACATTTAGCTGGAAAAATGATTCATTATGGTACAAAGATCGCTTATACCTTTGTAAGAATTCTCAACTCAAATAAAAGATTCTTCTGGAATTGCACACCTCTCCGTTAGGAGGGCACTCAGGATTTTTAAAAACTTACCACACGATTAAGAAGGATTTTTTTTGGGATGGCCTTAAAGCTGATATTCAAAAGTTTGTGGTGGAATGCTTCGTTTGCTAACAAAATAAAGCTGAGACAATTAAGACCCCGGGTCTATTACAACCTTTATCCACTCCAAGTCAACGTTGGGAGGAGGTTTCAATGGATTTTATCACAGGTTTACCCAAGTTCAAAGGAAAGAGTCTCATCATGGTGGTAGTTGATAGACTTACCAAGTATGCACACTTTTGTGCATTATCTCATCCATTTAAAGCGAGTACAGTTGCTACTGCATTTATGGAAACAATTCAAAAGCTACATGGAAACCCAAAGATTATTGTAAGTGACAGAGATCATATTTTCACAAGAAATTTTTGGACAGAATTATTTTCTTGTCTGCGCACTCAATTAGCTCATAGCTCATCTTATCATCCTTAATTAGATGGGCAAACTATGATAGTAAAAAAATGTTCGGAAGGATATCTTTGTTTCTTTGTATCTAATAAACAAACACAATGGGTCAAATGGTTACCTCTGGCTGAATGGTGGTATAACACTTCCTTCCATACTGTAGCAAAAATGACTTCATTTATGACACTTTATGGATATCATCCACCATCCATCACGTCATCTTTAAGAGAAAATTCTAAAGTTCAAGCAGTGGAAGATCTCAAAGAGCATCAACAACAAGTTCTCCAACTCTTAAAGAATAACCTCACTTTGGCGCAGAATAGAAAGAAACAACAGGCGGATCAACATCGCAGTGAAATAAGTTTTGATGTAGGTAACTGGGTATTTTTATGGCTACAACCATACAAACAAATGTCCCTCAAGCAAGCTAAGAAGGATAATAAATTATCACCAAAGTATTATCGTCCTTACAAGGTGTTGCAAAAGTTTGGTACTATGGTATACAAATTGGAGCTTCCTACACCTTCCAGAGTGCACCCAGTTTTCCATGTTTCATGCGTAAAGAAGGTTTTAGGTGACAAGCTCCCTGTTCAAACAATATTGCCAGAACTTGACGAGGAAGGAAAAATCATATTGGAACCTGAAGAAGTCATGGAAACAAGAACTTGACAGTTACAAAATCGATCAATTTTAAAGTATCTCATCAAGTGGAAGAAACTTACCTGCGGAAGATTCCACATGGGAGGATGAGAATTTTATATAAAAGCATCCGTAACTACTCAAGCATTGAGGACAACGCTTTTTTTAAAGGAAAGGGGCATGTTAGGTCCTTATAATACTAGTGTATTCCCACATTGTTGTTAATGTAGCCCTCTTATTGTTATTGTTGTGCCCTATAGAAGTCCACTATTGTTATTGTGGTGCCCTTACATTATTATTGTTATGTCGACTCTGATTATATTGTGACCCCTTAGACTCCTATATATAGAAAGAAGGTTGTGTCATTTGAATCATGCAAGAATTGTTCATTTGTGTAATGTAAAGGAGATTGCCCCCTCAAAGAGGTTTATTTCTAGGTCGTTGATATATTTTTTCTATTTTTTGTGAGCTGATTTTATAACATTTTTTGAATTTAAATGGATGACCAAGTAGCTATAGACTAAGAAAACTCCCTTTTGCTCTTCGTTGGATGGAAAACTTAGAGAAAAAAAATGGTTGAGTCTTGGATCGCTATGGCTCTAGGAGTGAGTTGATCTAATTGAGATTTCTCCCACTTCCAGATGGATTCCTGCACAAAATACAATCGATCTTTCTTACACACTTGAACACGTGTTAGTTTGCACAACATTATAAAAATATAATGAATAAGATAAACCAAACGTTGCTCCTAAAATGAATTGGCAAGATTATTCCTAGAAGACTACTCTAAATCAATGATATGTGCAAGATAGTTTGCACACATCAATTCAAACAAGATGGCAAGCATAAACTAATATTAATTCAACATGCGAAAGAAATTAAACACAATCGAAGTAGTATGAAAGGACATCACCTCATAACGCCAAGAGAACACCAGCCAAATAGCCCCAAAGTCTTGATTGTATTAAGAAAGTATGCAAGTACAAAATGACAGAGTTTCCTCAATCCCAATAGCTTATTACATGATATTATATGAGAGCCCATGGCTCTATTATATAGAGAGTTGGGAGCAAATCCCAATGAAGAATGACAATGAAAAATGGCATTGGAGCCAATCCTAATGTAGAAGTGATTAAACAAGTGGCATGAGGTGACAAACCCAAAGAGAAATTCGAATTTGTTGAATGGAGCTCCACTGCCAAGTGTAAAAATTGAATTCTGGCAAGTGGACATCATTTTTTTCTTCCCTTATGTGCTAAATTCGAATTTTATAATGGAATGACAAGTGTATATGGGTGGTAACCCATGTGGGGAAAATTTCCCACAAAAAATATTCTCCCAAATGCTCTCAAAAGTGCATTAACTTCACAAATTCGAAAATTTCCAAGTAAGCAGATTTCTCATTTAATGTCAGAAATTTGATTTTATTTGAGTACATGTCCTTTCCTTGATTTTAGGAGTCTACATCACCTTGGGACTTCACTATAACTCCCCCATAATTTTCCACCTCATTTCCACAACATTTAGCATGTGTGGATATTTCTTTTTCACCATTTATTTAATTTCTGGCTTAATGATGTCATGCGCACTTGACCCTGAAAAGAGCAAATGGATATTAGGGAGAGGCTCCTTCCAAGATTAGCAAGAGATCTACAAGAAGCGAGCTTCAAGTAGAAATCCTTGCAGAAAATGAAATAAGTGGAGTTGCCACTTGAACACGAATCTAACTCTAAAATCCAACATGCAAAAAACTAAAAGTTAGTTGTATTTCCGAGGTGCAAGAAGACTTGTCCCCGACAACGACACCAAAAATGTTGACCCTGCCGCATACACCTACTTACAAGTCAGTGATAAAAGCCTTCGACCCCACAAGGTGTGGTTGGTGGCAGGGAACTAAGAGAAGGGGCTATCACACTAATCCCGACTCTCTCCATTTGAGCTATCTCCTAGGTTAGCTAAGGGGGGTGGTCCCTAATGAAAATTAAAGTTAAAAAAGATGTGAGTTTCTAGGATTATTTCTTTAAGATTTATAAGCAAAACTGATATGAGCAATAACCATAAATACATAAGATAAGCATGAAATACATAAGCAACCAGTGCCTTCAAAGTATTGCTCTTCAAGAAATGAAATTGTATTTGCTTAGAATGAAGTGAAATGCTTTCAAATGGAAACCCAAAATAACCTTGAAAAGTGAAACAATAAATTGTTAGCACAAGATATTATAAATGCTTTCAAGATGAATAAGTCTACAAATCAAAGCATGGAAACTACCTTGCTCAAATGGATACAAAAAGAACTCAAATGTTAGACCAGGTTGCGATTAAGTTTGCAACTGAAAATAATAGTATTTGAAAGTGAAATCAACCATTCATGACAATATGCAATTAAACCAAAAGATAAGTCAATTTCCAAGTACAAGAAAATTAAACTTGTTGCAAAATTAAAAGAGATTACAATGCTTGCATCCAAAGTGCCTCTTGAAATAATATCTTCGTGTGAGACTTTAAACCATCAGGATAGCAAGAAATTTAAGAACTTTGCAAACAAAGAAAATGTGATGGAATGAGTTCTTAGTTTATTTTATTAATTAGTCCTAAGGAAAAGCTACAATTGAACTCTAGTCCTCAGATCTCATCCTCACCCAAATATTTGGATCTCACAATGAAGAGTCAATAGATGTAGAGGGTCCCTAAAAGTCTATTCAACCAACTTAAGTTAGAGGTTGGTTTTAGTGAGGCTTGGGGCCTTCCTATACTAAAATGCCTAAATGAAGTGAAAATTGGGTTAATTCCCCAAATTAAACTAATGCTTCATGCAAATGCTTCAAAAAGAAATAGTTTGCAAAACTTGAGAGCGTATGCATGTCGGAATTTAAATACAAGATTAGTAAAATTTTGCATGTGGAGTGAAATGTGTTGATTTTAAGCATGCATAATATGAAATTAAAAGCTAGAAAGCTAAGAAAATCGAAAAGCAAGATTAGGCCATCCATCAGAATCCCTCCTCTAAATGAGAAAGGGGGATGCCATGGGAAAAATCCCAAGCTTCCTCCAAATTTTTTTTTATTAGCGCTTTAAAGCGGGTAAAAATGCCTCTAAGAGGGGAATCCACAATACAAGAGAGATCTTTACAAAGATGTGTTAGGTCCCTATAATACTAGTGATTACCCCATTACTATTGTAGTTGTATCCCTTATTAATATTGTTGTGCCCCTATTGTCCCCATATTGTTATTACTGTGCCCCATAGAATCCCTCTATTGTTATTTTTGTGGCTTCATATTATTATTGTTATGTCGGCTGAGTTATATTATGACTCCTTAGACTCCTATATATATAAATGAGGTTTTGTCATTTGAATCATCCAAGAATTGTTCATTTGTGTAATGTAAAGGAGGTTGCCCCCTCGAAGAGGTTGAATTTTAAGGCATTCAACTATCTTTTCTATCTTTTTGTGAGTTGGTTTCATAACATTTGGTATCAGAGCTTTGGATTCTAGGGTTTCGCTGCTCCAAATAGGTCATTGCGGCATTTTCACTATAACTTTTTTCCTGCAACGTTTCAGAAGCTAAAAGAAAAACCCATTTGAGACAAAATCGCACTGAACCTCAGGTTCGAATTTCAGAGCTTTTCGCACTATATTGGCGGAGATATGATCTGAGGAATTTGGTCTTTTTGCAAACTCCTAAATTACACTCCAAACAGGTGACCTGGAGAAAATCGTCATAACTTTCTCTCTAAGCATCGGATTGAAATTTCGTAAGAAGATACAGAAAGAGGACAGACTATAGTTTCTTCTATATATTTTTCAGAGCCAAAGGTCGAACAGTGATTCGTGGCACGTCGTACAAGTTCGCTCTACTGAACTAGTCTATAATCAGGTCAATGTGGGAGATTTGGCGTAACTCTTCCCTGGAGAATCCAAAGATTATTGTAAGTGACAGAGATCCATTTTCACTGGAAATTTTTGGACAAAATTATTTTCTTGTCTTGGTACTCAGTTAGCTCATAGCTCATCTTATCATCCTCAATCTGGATGGGCAAACTGAGATAGTAAACAAATGTTTGGAAGGATATCTTCGTTTCTTTGTATCTGATAAACAGACACACTGGATCAAATGGTTGCCTCTGGCTGAATGGTGGTATAACACTTCCTTCCATACAACAACAAAAATGACCCCATTTATGGCACTTTATGGATATCAGCCACCATCCATCACATCATATTTAAGAGAAAATTCTAAGGTTCAAGCAGTGGAACATCACATCGAAAATCAACAAAAAGTCCTCCAACTCTTAAAGGATAACCTCATGTTGGCACAAAATAGAATG
>APFE030940401.1:44486-67683 GCA_000404065.3 Pinus taeda
AATTTTATACAGAAGCATCTAGAACTACTCAAGCGTTGAGGACAACATTTTTTTGAAGGAGAGGGGCATGTTAGGTCCCTATAATACTAGTGATTACCCTGTTACTATTGTAGTTGTATCCCTTATTAATATTGTTGTGCCCCTATTGTGCCCATATTGTTATTACTATGCCCATAGAATCCCTCTATTGTCATTTTTGTGGCTTTATATTATTATTGTTAGGTCGGCTGGGTTATATTGTGACTTCTTAGACCCCTATATATAGAAAGGAGGTTTTGTCATTTGAATCATCCAAGAATTGTTTATTTGTGTAATGTAAAGGAGGTTGCCCGCTCGAAGAGGCTGAATTCTAAGGCGTTCAACTATCTTTTCTATCTTTTTGTGAGTTGGTTTCATAACAAGATGAGACTCTAACAAAGCTAGACTCTCTCCGCAAAAAATATAGCAAAAACAAACTTGAAGATGGAAAAAACTCTCCAAAAGAGATTCACAAGGCTCAAAAGGCCCACGGCCTCAATGAGTTTGCAACTCTCTCCCAAGTGCTTATGGCCTCCCTAGAAATCAGTCTTTGGATAACGTGAGGGGGTCCTGCATACACACGAGCGAGTAGTTTTTCAAAGCCAAGCCTATGGGTTGCAAAACACGAAAAAATACCAATTTTCAGTGTTAAAATAGGAAAAAGAAACCAAAACTAAACTTAGAATTTAATTTACAAAGTACTGGCTCAAGCAATGGGAGTGAACCCCATACTTGCCTAGCTTTAGAAATGACTCTTGAATAGGAGATATAACTTTGAAAGAACTAGAAACAAAGAAGTATTTTTTGAATTTAAATGGATGACCAAGTAGCTATAGACTAAGAAAACTCCATTTTTGCTCTTCGTTGGATGGAAAACTTGAGGCGAAAAATGGCTGTCTTAGATCGCTGTGACTCTAGGAGTGAATTGATCTAATTGAGATTTCTTCCATTTTCAGATGGATTCCTGCACACAATACAAAAGATCTTTCCTACACATTTGAACACGTATTAGTTTGCACAAAATTAGAGCAATATAATGAATAAGATAAATCAAACATTCCTCCTAAAATGAATTGGCAAGCTTATCCCTAGAAGACTACTCTAAATCAATGATATGTGTAAGATAGCTTGCACACATCAATCCAAGCAAGATGACAAGCATAAACTAATATTAATTCAACATGCGAAAAAAATTAAACACAATAGCAGTGGTATGAAACGACATCACCTCATAACGCCAAGAGAACACCAGCCAGATAGCCCCAAAGCCTTGATTGTACTAAGAAAGTATGCAAGTACAAAATGACAGAGTTTTCTCAAGCCCAATAGCTTATTACATGATATTATATGAGAGCCCATGGCTTTATTATATATATAGTTGGGAGCAAATCCCAATGAAGAATGACAATGACAAATGGCATTGGAGCCAATTCCAATGTAGAAGTGATTAAACAAGTGGCATGAGGTGAACATACCAAGGAGAAATTCAAATTTGTTGAATGGAGTTCCAATGACAAGTGTAAAAATCGAATTTTGGCAAGTGGACATCATTTTCTTCTTCCCTTATGTGCCAAATTCGAATTTTATGATGGAATGACAAGTGTATGTGGGTGGTAACCCATGTGGGGACAATTTCCCACAAAAATCTCCACCAAATATTCTCCTGAATCCTCTCAAATGTGCATTAACTTCATAAGTTCGAATTTCCAAGTAAGCAACTTTCTCATTTAATGCAAAAAATTCGATTTTATTTGAGCACATGTCATTTCCTTGATTTTAGGAGTCCATATCAATTTGGGACTTCACTTTAATTCCCCCATAATTTTTCACCTCATTTCCACAACATTTAGCATGTGTGGATATTTATTTTTCCCCATTTACTTAATTTCTGGCTTAATTAGTTGCCAGATTTCCCACTAAACTTAGGAAAAGTGGGTTTTGAGGGTTCAAAACATATTTTTAGCCCATCAAAGTGTGTCATAGTAGAAAGTTGAGGGTGAGAGGTGCAAATTTCATTACTTATACCTTATACAACTTCTCTAGACATCACTTATTACATTACAAGTATAATTTTATTAGCAATTTATGTAATGTGGAAAATCTAAAAAATTAAAAAATAACTACCTAGACCTAACCAAATTTCATGAATTTTTTTGTGTGATCTATTATGGTAATATACATAGACTTTGGACACTAAGATGTGTTAGGGGCTCAACTTTCAAATCGTCACCCCGGCTTTGGGGTAAAACATGAGTGAAAAAACCTAGAAAATTATCCGCCTCTGAAAAAGAAGGGATAATTAACCAGATAAAAAAACACTCCAAGGTGTATCATTTGCTGATTGAGTCCCAACATCCTAGGCCTGTTACAGACTCAGAAAGTCATCAGTATTATTATCATTTATTACAATTCCCCGTAGGGTGTGGAATTTGGATACAAGAAAGATGATGAGAAGATAGAAGTAGAGTTAAAAAACTCTGTTGACTGATGATATCTAATGGTACAAGTGTGCTCTGGATCATCCTTGGGTATGGAGTCCTCATATAATCATCAAGTTCCACTCTAGTGGTCAACAGAACCTAATCCACATGATGTCCTAGTTTTCTCAACATAGTATTAGAGATTGGTTTGGTTGCATAAGAGTAGTACGAAGGTCACGTTGGCTACAAGCCAAGGAAATAAATTTAATTATCTAAAGATCGATTTCCTAGAAAGAAGAATCAATTTCTGGGTATATTTACTAGGTCTCATTACAGTAACTAGGCCCACAAAAGCAAGGAGTTTTTGAGAGCCTAGAAGGTCTATTCTAGAAGTCTGAAACGCTAATCTACTAGCCTAAAGTAGGTCATATATCTTGATAAAAAGAACGGGGTTCTAAAAGCAATTCTACTAGGCTTGAAATCATTATATTTGAATAATATGTTATCTAAATCACTAGAAGTATAATCATATTTAAGGGCAATCTGAAAGCATATATTGTGGAAAGCATGACAACCAACAAAGAATCTCTACTTGAAAAAGATCAAGACAATTTATTGAAGGTATTGCAATACTAGACGTGAAGCTACAGTCATCCTAGAAGTAAGCCAAGCAGCATCATTTGAAGGTCCAAAAGCTTAAGAATTAAGTCTAACAAGATTGAGTTCATTATGTTAAAAAGCAAAGTGATGTGCTCAAAATTTAGGGCCTAATCATGCAAAATTCTGCACCTGTTGCCTAAGAGATCTAAGCTTTGTGCCAAGATGATCAAATTATATAATTTGGACTAAAAATTACTTCCTAGCCAACAAATCTTGTTCGAGTTTGTATAAAGATACCAAAAGCCTAGTTGGAAGACTTATGGTGTAACTACAATCAACAAAAGGATCTGAGAATCCAGTAGCAATTCATTATACCCTAACCAGAAGACTGAAGAATAGTGGAGTCATTTCTATTTAGGATCTCTTGAAGAAAGCAATATATATCAGTGTGAGAGAGGTCTATCCTTACTACAATCAAGCGAAAGTCATTGTAGAAATTTAATGATCTGCACCCCAAGCCCAATTTACAATTTTGCAAGTGTTTATTTGACCCAACCGACATGTTTTGTCATGTCGATATAATTTTCAGTATGCATTCATTGTAAACATTTAATGAATGCTTGTACTATTTTTCACATTTCCTAATAGCTGTAATTAAATTAAACATTATGCAAGCATTCAAGCATGAGAGACACTTATTTTTGGTCAAGGTGACCCCGGAAAATCCCCCAGCGTTTTGGTGAAAATCGGTCTTCAAAGGAAGATTTTATTGCTTGAGAAATTAGTCTAAGTACATAAAAAATAACCACAGTACTTATCTCCCTTTAGCTGAAGCATTAAATGCAAATCTGGAAAATTGTGCTCACTGATATTTTTCAGATTTTCACAATTTTAAGTGCCCAGAATTTTCTACACTTTTACACATCTCAGGTCCTCAATTTTTGTGCTCAGGAATCTGCCTCAAAATCTATATTGAAACAACCTTGATTTCTTGCCCAAAACATGCTTGAAATCTGTGCAAATACAACCTCGATTTTTGTGCAGAACACTGGCTGTAACTCCTATAAATTCATGCTAAACAACTAGGAACCTCCTCGATTTTTGTGCTGCATGGAGCAGACTTCTCGAAATTTATGCCTCGAATTTCGGGCGTGTTCTGAGCTGATTCCTCCTCGAAGCGTGCTTAGAACCTCCTTGAAAATCATGCCCAACTCATCGATTTTGACACTGTTGACCCTCAAATTCTGCATGCTATAGATTTTATCTTTGTACAGTTTCCTCGGAATTCAAGCCTCCTATGGCTACCTCCCTCCTAGCAAATCAAATTCTCCTTCTCTTGGAGCTATTTCTCCTTGAAGATCTCCTTTCCTCTTCTTCTCTCCTTCTCTCAAGTGTGAAGTGGGGAATGAACCTCCCTTTTCTCCTTTTGTCTTTTGGAAAAGGTTGAATCCCTAACCATAGGATTCAGTGGTTGAGATTTAATCTCCAAGTCTCAAGATGTGTGGTTGAGATCACTTTTGCCAAGTGACCCACCTCATACATTGACCCCTTTACTTAAAAGCCTCCTAGTACCTTTTTCAAGTTGTATAACTGTTTGTAATTTTCTCATAAAGTGAATTTCTCAACTCATTTTAATATTAGAAGAGTGAACTTAGTACTTTACACGTGACTTTAATATTTGAAAAGTACACTTAGTACTTTACACATAAAGTCACTTTATAAAGTGTAAGTGACTTTAATATTAGAAAAGTACATGGTACACCACTTTAAGTATCTCTTCCATCCATGACATTAATATAACTCGTAAATGTCACCAAGTCATTAATGTGTTTACTAGGCTAAAATGGATAAATGCCTAGTAACACCTCTCTTTGGTATTATTTTCAACACCCCCTCTTACTGAGGAAGGTGTTTCTCACCACTCCCATCTTGTCTTTAAAAAAGACACGCTTGCCTCTTGGCAAAGACTTGGTGAGAATGTCTGCTACTTGCTCATTAGTAAATATATACTCAAGCTTCACAATCGCTCGCTGAACCCAGTGTTTGATGACGTGGTATTTGATTTCTATATGCTTTGACCGATCGTGAAATACTAGATTCTCAGAGAGTTTAGTACAACTCTGATTGTCATAGTAAATCGTAGTTGGTCTCAGCATCTGACAAAATAGTCCATGAAGTATCTTGCAAAGCCATAATGCCTTGCATCCTTCCTAACTAGCTGTCATGTACTCTGCCCCTGTGCTGCTCAACGCCACTGACTATTGTTTCCTACTGAACCATGACACAACTGCCGAGCCCAATGAGAAACAACATCCGGAAGTGCTCTTTCGGTCACTGACACTGCCAGCCCAATCTGAGTCTGTGCAGCCAATCAATCTCACCCCATCACATCTGACTTAGTCCAACCCATAATCCACTGTACCCTAATAGTAATTGAACACATGTTTTGCAGCCACCCAGTGTACTCTCCTGGGCTCCATCATATACTGACTCAATCTATTGACTGCAAAACAAATATCTGTTCTAGTGTTGACTAGATACATCAATGAACCGATCAGCTGACGATACAAAGTGGGATCCACCAACTTGGAATCAACATAATGTAGCTTCTTCTAGTTGGTGATCATAGGAGTAGCCATAGGTCTGCAACCATCCATATGGAACCTCCTCAAGATATCTTCTGCATACCTGCCCTAGCCCACAAAGATGTGCCCATCCTCCTGCCAAACCTCCATCCCAAGTAGTAATTTATCAGCCCCATATCAGTGATATCAAACTTTGAAGCAAGATCTCTCTTGCAATGCTGGATGAGAGTTTCCTCCCTTGTAATAAACAAGTCATCTCCATACAGTACCAAAATGAGTGGATCATCACCTACCAAACCAAAGTATAGGTTCAGACCCGCATCACTCTTCTGGAAACCCAACTGCTGCAAGTAGGCATATATCCTCTTGTACCATGCCCTTGGTGCTTGCTTCAGTGCATACAAGGCTTTCTTTAGCCTACATACATGAGAATCACTCCCATGCAACTTAAGGCCCTTAGTCTACTCAATGTACACCTCCTCCTGTATAACACCATTGAGAAAGGCAGTCTTCACATCCATCTGGTGAATCCGCCATCCCATCTCAGCTGTTATGGATATAACTACTCTAATGGAAGTATAACGAGCAACCAATGCAAAGGTCTCCTCATAGTCAACTCCCTCTACCTGTGAGAACCCCCGCGCCACAAACTGAGCTTTGAACTTCTCAACACTGTCATCTCCAACATGCTTGATCTTGTAGAGCCACCTAGAAGTCACAACTGACTTCCCATTAGGACGTGGCACTACCTCCCAGACATCATTCTTCATGATAGAAGAATATTCCTCCATCATGGCATCCCTACGAATCTGTTGTCTAGCGGCCTCCTCAAAACAAGCTGGCTCTATCTCTACAACGTCTGCCATGAGGCCACCAACCTCTCTGGCGGTCTGCTCTCCCTAACTGATCACTTGGGTCTCCCCACTGCCTCTTGAGCGTCCTTCAGGGTCTCTCGAAGCCATCTTGGCTTCACCTTCCCTGCAATAGTCTCATGTGGAGGTATAAGAAAATTCTCATCTAGTTCCTCTTCTCTTGGTGAGGAAGGCTCTGTACTAACCAAAGGAGATCCTGAAATCTGAGATACTATGCTCGATGAACCTGCATCAGGTGATTTGGTACCAGGCAAACCTCTGCTCTGTGAACCTGTCACCCCTAAAGAAGGTGAACCTCCTGATCCTGGTGTACCACTTGATGCTCCTGAAACTTGTGGTGTGGCCCCCCCCGATGAGGAGCCTGCTGCTCTACCTAATCAATCTCCCATGACCTCCTCAAAGCCTTCTCCTCCTCAAATCTCACATCCCTCCTCAAGACAATCTTCCTATGTGTAGGAAGGTATATGTGGTAGGCTCTGCTGGTCTCGCTGTAAGCCATTAGTATACCTCTCTTTGCTGTGGGTTCCAGCTTCGTCCTCTTCTCCTCAGGGACATGTGAATATGTAAGGCACCCAAAAATCTTGATGTGCCCAACTTCCGACTTCTTGCCAATATATATCACCTCAGAAGTCTTGTTCCCCAAGACTTTGTGTGGGCTCCGGTTCTACAAATAAACAACAGTGTTGACTGCCTTGGCCCATAAGAAGAAAGGTAAACTTAGATTATGTAGCATTGCTCTAGCTACACCCATGATGGTCCTATTCTTCCTCTCTGCCACCCCATTTTGCTGAGGGTTATAAGGCACAATGAGCTCCCTCTTTATGCCGACACTCCTACAAAAGTCTCTCATCTCTACTGAAGTGTACTCTCCCCCATTGTCTGACCTCAACACCCTGATCTTTCTCCCTATCTGGTTCTCCACAAGAGCCTTAAACTCTTAGAATCGTCGGAAGACCTCATCCTTGGTCTTTAGAAAGTAAATCCAGGTCTTCCTGGAGTGGTCATCAAAGAACGTCACATAGTACTCATATTCGCTCATTGAGACATGTGACATGGCACCACATACATAAAAATGAATCAAATCAAGGACACCTGCAGCTCTACTGTCACTTCTCTGGAAAGGTGTCTTGGTGTACTTTCCCAAAGCACACCCCCTGCACACATCATGATGATCAGTGCGGAAGTTTGGCAATCCGGTAACCATCTCCCTCAATGTCCTAAAACCTCCATGGTGCAAGTGGGCCATCCCCCTGTGCCACAGTTCACACAAACCACTACTATTGTTTGAGCCACCATAGCTCGAAGAGGCTGAAACATGAGTCTGTATAGTCTTCCGCTACGAGCTCCAATCACATGAGTAGACTAGATACTGGATCCTCTAGGATACAATAACACTTGTCCCTTTCTGAACAATACCTTACACCCCCTGTCCTCCAAGCTGGAAACTAATATCAAACTCTTCTTCAGCCCTAGAACATAAAGAACATCTGTCCCTTCAAAGGGGGTAATGACTCCCTTTGAAATGAAACTGCCCCCATACCTGCCGCCTTGACTTTGGAGTTGTCGCCAAGCACAACCTCCAAGTCAATGTCATCCTCCAAAAGGCTCGTGAAGTGCTCTCTAACTCCGGTCATATGGCAAGATGCTCCAATGTCTATGAACCATGCACGTGAAGGTGTGACATGAGCGGCTAAACTCACCACCAAAGCACAATCTGAATCAAACATAGTTGCAAACTCATCCATATCTGTTGTAGCTGCAAATCCTTGTTTCTTCTTACCCTTCTTGTTGGGACACTGTATGGCATAGTGACCCATCTTCCCACAAGCAAAGCATTTCACTTTGCTCATGTCCTTCTCCTTAGCCTGCTTTGCTCCACTAGAAGACCCCTTCTTGATCTTCTTTGTCCTCTTGCCCTTTGCCACAAGAGCAACATTCTCCTCTTCACCTCCCCCACCACTCTTGCTGCCACTGCGCATGCTTCTCCTAATCTCCTCTTGAAGGAAATCATCCCACATCCTCCTCAATCTAGGAAAATGCTCTCTAGCCACCAAGCTATGGATAAAACTATCCTACTTCTCGGTCAACCCCTCTAAAGCAATGCGAACCAACTGTTCCTTTGAAATAGTCTCTCCTGTTGACCACTGGAGTGGCACCTGATGATTATATGAAGGCTCCATGCCCAAGGATGATCCGGGGAACACTTGTACCATCAAATGTTATTAGTCAACAGACTCTTTTTAACTCTACTTCTATCTTCTCATCATCTTTCTTGTACCCAAATTCCACACCCTACAGGGAATTGTAATAAGTGATACTAGTAATGATGAGTTTTGAGTCTGTAACAGGGGACTCTATCAACAAACGAGTACGCCTTGGAGTGTTTTTTTTAATCTAGTTAATTATCCCTTCTTTTTTAGAAGCGGATAATTTTCTGGGTTTTTTTCACTCACGTTTTACCCCAAAGCTAGGGTGACGGTTTGAAGGTTGAGCCTCTGACACATCTTAGTGTGTAGAGTTGATGTATATTACCATACCAAATCACACAAAAAATTTCGTGGAATTTGGTTAGGTCTAAGTAGTCATTTTTTATTTTTTTAGATTTTCCGCAAGTCAAAAAGTGCAAATAAAACTGTATTTAAATTGTAATAAGTGTAGTCTAGAGAAGTTGTATGGGATATGAGTAATCAAAATTACACCTCTCATCCTCAACTTTCTACTATGACACACTTTGAGGGGTTAAAAATGTGTTTTGAACCTTCAAAACCCACTTTTCCTAATTTTAGTGGGAAATTTGGCAATTAATTAAGCCAAAAATTAAATAAATGGAAAAAAAAAATATCCACACATGCTAATTGTTGTGGAAATGAGATGGAAAATTATGAGGGAGTTAAAGTGAAGTCCCAATGTGATGTGGACTCCTAAAATCAAGGAAACGACATGTGCTAAAATAAAATCAAATTTCTGGCATTAAAAGAGAAAGTTGCTTACTTGGAAATTCGAATTTGTAAAGTTAGTGCACATTTGGGAGAATATTTGGTGGAGATATTTGTGGAAAATTGTCCCCACATGGGTTACCACCCATATACACTTGTCATTCTATCATAAAATTCGAATTTGGCACATAAGGGAAGAAGAAAATGATGTCCACTTGCTAGAATTTGATTTTCACACTTGGCATTGAAGCTCCATTCAACAAATTCAAATTTTTCTTTGGGATTGTCACCTCATTCCACTTGTTTAATCACTTCTACACTGGGATTGGCTCCAATGCCATTTTTCATTGTCATTCTTCATTGGGATTTGCTCCCAACTCTCTATATAATAGAGCCATGGGCTCTCATTTGGATCATATTGTTACCAACTATTGTGCTTGTGGAAGCGCTGCTGCCTTGTACACTTTCAGAAATATCAATAAAGACTTTGGGGTTTCATTCATGAGGTGTTCCTCCTTTGGGAGTGTGATGAATTGTTGATCATTGGTATAATTTCTTTTACTCATGCTTTGATCTAATTTGTTTCCATATGTTGTTGTAGATTTGTTAATGTAGAGCTATCTTACATTGACATTTGATTTAGAAGTATGCCCTAGGTATAGAATGCTCTAGTTGGTTTTAAATAAATCTCTAGAGTTTCTTATCATTGTTTATTGTTAAATCCATATGGAACTAATTCTTGATTGAAGTTTTGTAGAGGAAACATCTTGTTGGAATCACAGAATCAAGTGTGAGGGGGAGTCTTTGGAGGGACCAACCCACTTTTGATACATTCTTAAAGGAACTTTCATTTGTTCTTTGAGCCTTCGTTGTCTTATCTTAAAAAGTGGTTTTGCAAGGGTTTTAGCACTTAGCTTGTACACAATCCGAACACTTCTACATTTAAATGTCTTTTAAAAAAACATTGTACTTTATTTTTTTCATTTGCTATCTAAGAGCTTGAATATGGCTAAGCAAAAGGCGAGAGTTTACTCTCACTCTTTAGCTTAGCCTTTTGTAAATTATAATTGTACATATACATTTTATCTTGTTGATTATTTCACTAATACTTAACTTTTTTTGCAATCATTGTTTGGATTGTTTTCTAACTCGTGTGGCAGATTTTGAAGAGCAACCTCCTGCAACATCTAACAAGGGTTTGCAGGGCCTTTGGGAAATGTTGGGGGTTCGATTTCCAAGGATGTCATGAGCCCTTTTGAGGCTTATTTTGGCCAAGTCGAGTTCACTAGAGGGCTCCCATAAGCAGTGGGCATTTGGAGAAAACTCACACCTTGTTTCCCTTGCATATGTTTTGTGAGATTTTGTCACTGCTTTCTTAAGAAAGGAGGTCTAGTGTCCAAGTTTGAAGCAATTATTGTGAGGACTCTCCTTGAAGTTTAGTTGAGGACTTTGAAGGGCCCTCTTCTCATTGTAATATTAATAAAAGATTTAATTTGTTTGTGGGAGCTTGGGATTTCTCCCATGGTATCCTATCTCCCCATTTAGAGGGAGTCTTCCATTGGGTGGATTGACATTTGCATGGTTTAAGCTTTCATACTTCATTCACTTACATGCATGCTTTAATGGGGAATTAACACAATTTGTATTTCATCTAGGCATTTTAGTGTAGGAAGGCCCCAAGCCTCATTAAAATTTTACCTCCAACATAATTTGGTTTAAGTAGACATCTTAGGGATCGTCTACTCTTCTATTGACTCTTCACTGTGAGATCCATATCTTTGGGCGAGGGCGAGGATGAGGTATGAGGATTGAAGAGTTAAATTGTAATCTTGTTGCAAAGATAATTAATAAAATTAACCAAGAGCACTTTCCATTACATTTACTTTACTTGTCTCTTGATGGTTTGAGTTTTCATATGCAAAGTCTATTCCAAAAGCAAGTATTGTAATCATTTCAAACAAGTGCTTTCTTTTCATGCTTCAAGTCTAATTGCATATTGATGTCTTGGTTTAGCACTTCCTTTCTTTTACATTTCCAAGTTAATTACTAATTTTTTGGGTTTGGCAAGTATGTTTCACATGTTTTGATTTATAAAGTTGATTATCTCAAAAGCATTTTGTATCTTACATATCTTGTGCTAACAATTCTTATTTACATTTCAGGGTTACTTTGCTTTATCTTTTGAGAGCATTGCATTTTACTTTGAACAAATATATCTTTAAATTGTTGAGCAAATTCCTTATGAGGCACTGGTTTTATGGTTTTTAATCATATTAATGATTGACATTGTTATTTCAAGTTGCTCACTTCATATTTGCTGATAAATCCTTAATAGTAATCCATTTTCACTATAACACTCTCCTAGAAACTCACATATTTTAACTTAACTTTTCATTAGGGACCACCCCCCTTAGCTAACCTAGGAGATAGCTCAAATGGAGAGAATTGGGATTAGTGTGACAGCCCCTTCTCTGAGTTCCCTGCCACCAACCACACCTTGTGGAGTTGAAGGTTTTTCTCACTAACTTGTAGGTAGGTGTAGGCGGCATGGTCAACATCTCCAACAACAACCAACTCATCTTTCACCTGTGAGATTTTGGTGAGGAAAGATGTAACACTGTCAGTCTTGGTCATCTTGGTGTGGCGTAATTTTTGTCTCAACACTATCTTCCTATTCTCATTAGAACTCTAGTGCAAAAGACTAAGGACTCCCACATCTGATATGCATATGTCATTCCTGAAACTTGAAGGAACAAATGCTCCTTGATGGCATCTAGAAGGATCCTCTTTGCTTCCACATTTTTCTTAGTAAACTCTACCAATAGAGATGGATTTGTTGGCAGTTGTACAACTACTCTTACAATATCCCACACTTCCACATCCTCTAGTAAAAGCATGATCCTCTCCTTCCATGGGCCAAAATTTTCAGGCCCCACCAATCTGTCCTCTACTCCCATCCCAGTAGCCATGACCCCACAACCAACCAAGTGAACCAAAGCCAGAACCACTCTCCCTCTGAACTGCTGAAATCTTTGGGTTTCTGGCAAAGTTTCAAACGTATGGTTCACTGTTTGAAGACTTTGGTAGCTTGCTGCCCTCTTTATCAGTTGATTGAAAATGTAAATCTGAGCCTCAACTTGGCTCAACTAACCTCTGATATCATGTAGAAATTTAATGATCTGCACCCCAAGCCCAATTTACAATTTTGCAAGTGTTTATTTGACCCAACCCACATGTTTTGTCACGCTGATATAATTTTCAGTATGCGTTCATTGTAAACATTTAATGAGTGCTTCTACTATTTTTCACATTTCCTAACAACTGTAATTAAATTAAACATTATGCAAGCATTCAAGCATGAGAGACACTTATTTTTGGTCAAAGTGACCTCGGAAAAACCCCACAGCCTATTGGGGAAAACCGGTCTTCAAAGGAGGATTTTATTGCTTGAGAAATTAGTCTAAGTACATAAAAAATAACCACAATACTTATCTCCCTTTAGCTAAAGCATTAAATGCAAATCTGGAAAATTGTGCCCACTGATATTTTTCACATTATCACAATTTTAAGTGCCCAGAATTTTCAGCACTTTTACACATCTCAACTCCTCGATTTCTGTGCTCAAGAATTTGCCTCAAATTTGTGTTGAAGCAACCTTGATTTTTGTGCAGAACACTGACTGTAACTCCTAGAAATTTGTGCCAAACAACAGCTGGGAACCTCAATTTTCATGTTGCCTGGAGCAAACTTCCTGAAATTTATGCCTCGAATTTCGGGCATGTTCTAAGCTAATTCCTCCTCGAAATGCGTGCTCAAAGCCTCCTTGAAAATTGTGCCCAACTCCTTGATTTTCACGTTGTTGTCCCTTGAATTCTGTGCTACCTCCTCGAAATGCATGCAACAGTTTGTACAGTTTCCTCATTGGGATTCGAGTCTCATATGGCTGCCTCCCTCTTAACAAATCAAACTCCTTCTCTTGCAACTATTTCTCCTTGAAGATCTCATTTCCTCTTCTTCTCTCCTTCACTCAAGTGTGAAGTGAGGAATGAGGCTCTCTTTTCTTCTTTTGTCTTTTGGAAAAAATTGAATCCCTAACCCCTAGGGTTCAATGGTTGAGATTTAATCTCCAAATCTCAAGATGTATGGTTGAGATCACTTTTCCCAAGTGTCCCCCTTCATACATTGGCCCTTTTACTTTAAAGCCTCCTGGTACCTTTTTCAAGTTGTATACATTTTTATAATTTTCTCATAAAGTGAATTTCTCAACTCACTTTAATATTAGAAAAGTGAACTTAGTACTTTACACATAAAGTCACTCTATAAAGTGCAAGTGACTTTAATATTAGAAAAGTACACTTGGTACTTTACACATAAAGTCACTTTATAAAGTGCAAGTGACTTTAATTTTAGAAAAGTACATGGTACACCACTTTTAAGTATCTCTTCCATCTGTGACATTAATATAATTCATAAATGTCACCAAGTCAAATTCATTAATGTGTCTACTAGGCTAAAAGGGATAAATGCCTAGTAACACCTCTCCTTGGTATTATTTTCAACAATCATCAAGCCTGAAGTCCTTACCTAACTCAGTAAGTATTGATACTTCTCATTTTTTTTAAGATATCTAACATTATGTATTCAAATTGAAAGAAAAGACTACAAGCTCAATTGGTATGTCAATCCTTCAATTATGAAAAAGAAGGTATGTATAGAATGTTCACAATATGTTTGAAGACATGACAACATCATTTGCTTTCTTATATAACATTTTGTGGTATAAGAATGAGATGAAATGATATCTAGTTTTTCATATGTTGCTTTTTAGAGCTAGTTTGGGTTAGTACTCGAAATCCCTTAAAATTCATTTGTTAAGGTATTGGAAACTCTAAATATTTATTACTCTGTTGTACTTGTATATTTTGTTGTGCTTGTTAATAATCATTGCAAGTATATTTAGAAAGGAAATATTTTAGCAAAATTCAAAAGGAGCTCTACAATAAGGAAAACCCTACAAGGTTTGTAAAAGAAGTAGCCCAAGGCATGTCTAAAACCACTTTATTTGTAACTAGCCCTCTTCATATAAAAAGGTGCGATCATTTTTGAATTTGCTCTATATTAATAACTTTCTCATGTCTAGGTTTTTTGAATCATAAAGATTCTCGTTCGGGTGATTAATCACTAGATTAAATCTACCTTTGTTATACTATCTTTTGTCATTTTATCATTTTTGTGAAACCCTAACCTTTAGGGTTCACTGTAAAACACTAGCCTCTTGATGCTAAGGGTATGTCAATGTTAATAATGAAACCCTAGTTTACTTGGGGGTTGTTGATAATTTCTAGAACATATAATGAAATCCTATTCTTTTGAAGTTTAGGGTTTTGATAATGTCATGGTAAAAACCTTAGTCCTTTAGGGTTTGTTGTTAATGTCTAGGTTATATAATGAAATCCTAGATCTTCAGGGTTTGGTGAATTAGGGTTTATGAATAAAACCCTTGTAATAGTTATAGTAAAATCCTAGAAATGAAACCTAGGTGTATATTCTTTTGTATGATCGAAATCCTAGCCTAATCAACATTTTATCTAATTTTGGAATTTGATGTTTGCATCTAGGGTTTACATCATAGAAAGAAATTGATATAAGGAAATAGCAATGAAACCATAGAGATGAAACACTGGTATTGTTGATATTCATAAAATCTAGGGTTTGTAACAAAAAACCTAATAGACATTGATATTCTAGGGCATGATAATGAAACCCTAGAAGTATATTGTTTTCGATTATTGATATATTTACTTTTGATGATGAAATCTAGGGTTTGCAACAAACCCTAGTAGAGTTTGATATGTAATTCTAAAAGCACATTGTTGAAACTTCATGATTAGACTGATATTTTGATTGAGTCGCTGATATCTAAGCTTTATGTCTCGAGGATGGAGTCTAGGTTTTATGACAAAACCCCTGCAAGAAGTTGAAGTCCAATATGTAAAATGATGAAACCCTTGCTGATTATGAACCTAACTAGGTTTAGGTATTTAATGTCCAAAGCTTCAATGTTTTGATGCTTCCATTGTAAGGATATGATTTTGATATAGTTGACGTCATGCTTATGTATATTTGTATTTGATTGTACTTGTTATTAAAGTTTTGCAAGCACATAACGATATTCATAATTGAAGATGATAATATGATGAGCATGATGAAGGAAGCTACGAGGATGATGATGATCAAGATGACCTTGATGCCATGAAGCCTTGAAAGGTTGAACTCTCTCTAATGTTATAAAAGAAGGAAGCTTTTGAGTTGAGAGGGAGCTTGGATAGAAGAAAGGGTATATCTCCCTAATTAAGAGGGAGGGCATATTATGACAGTCATAAGTAAATTCCTGTTAATTTTTGGTAACAATGGTATGTTCTATGCTTAAGAGCAATTTACTTCAATTTATTTCTTAGCCCAATATCAATATCCAGTTTAGCAATCACATCCGCATGATAGTAAAATGTAGATAGAACATAAACATAAACAGTAGAAGACAAGCCAAGATAAGAGAACACAAGATGTGACACCAGCCAGGGACAAACCCCAATGTGGGGAAACGCTTGATCAATTCTTCTTATATTCTTCAATAGTTAAGTAGAGAGAGAGACAATACAAATTACAAATTTGATAATTTTGATAGCAGAAGAAAAGCCCTAATCAGAAAAGTCAACGCTAGTCAAACATGGTAGAATCCTTCCTCTAAATAGCTCGATCAAACCCAGTAAACTTCGGCCTCCAACAACAATCTCAATTAGCGCAAAACAACCCAAAAAAGTCCAGTCAAAGACTGGTCAACAAAAGTTAAACTGTGGCCAGATCGAGGGCAGTGAACAATGGTCAAATGAGAGGTCATATCACCTCGATTTCAGTGTCCAAATCTATGGCTTGCGAAGGAGAAGATACCTCACCCAATCTGCAGTCGAAAGGAGGTCAATGCTGGTCGACGAAGCTCAAAACAGCAGCCCCTGAAATTTGGTTAAATTGGTCAACGCAACAAAACATAAATCCGTCCTCTTTTCGCACGTGTGAGTGAAAGCTGCCCAAATTTGCGTACCCAATCAGATGAGGAGAGAGAGATGTGATAAGATGAGATGATGATAAAATGACTTGAGGTCTCCTTTTATATGCAACGTTGAGGATGAGCTGGGGGTTTGAATGCCTATTTTTCTTGCTGGCCAACCTTGACAATTTGTTCATAATATAAATAAATTCATATCTTCATTTGTACATGTCATAATTGGATAATCTTTAGATCAATGCTACACCTCTCGGAGAAAGGAATCCAAGAAAAATATTTGCTACCATAAATAAGATGACCCATGTGGAGTTTGGCCCCATTTTCCAATTTTAACACTCCCTCTCAATTAGGGAGAACTCCATCTGCCAGTTGGTACTATCTCTGCCATCAATGCAATGCTCTGCACTGCTTTGCTCCGTTGAACTATGAAGAAAAAGAAGTGATCGAGAATGTATCATACCATTCTCTA
Source organism: Pinus taeda (assembly GCA_000404065.3). Taxonomy (NCBI): domain Eukaryota; kingdom Viridiplantae; phylum Streptophyta; class Pinopsida; order Pinales; family Pinaceae; genus Pinus; species Pinus taeda. The sequence goes on from APFE030940401.1 coordinate 61,450, forward strand.
CTGACCCGAAGTTAGTCCCATATAGAAGAGAGTGTCTCATACCACTCTTATTGACCCGAATTCAGTTCCAATGAAAAGAGAGTGTGTCATACCACTCTTACTGACACGAAGTCAGTTCCAATCAATAGAGAGCGTGTCTTACCAGTCTTACTGACCCGAAGTCAGTTCCAATCAAAAGAGAGTGTGTCATACCACTCTTACTGATCCGAAGTTAGTTCCAATTGATCCCAGATTAATATCAATCATCCTAGCATAGGGAGTACGGTAGTACATGATGCATCCATCAATAGTACTATGGTCCCTATCCTCATTTCCCTTCTCATTGACTAGATGAGAGGTACTTCCCATGAGTCCTAGACTACATGGGTAAGATGTCTCATCAGGAGAAGGATGAACCACTCATCCTGCCTACATGTCGCCACGGGGTATCACAGGGGAAGGATGAACCAATCACCCTGTACACAGCAAACCACCAAGGGAATGCTGAACCACTCACTCTATAGTTGCTTATTGCTCCAAGAAGTACCCCAAGCCCCCCAGAGCTCAATGTCCATATCATACAGGACCCCCAGGAGAGGGTCTCTCCACAACTCCAATTCGTTCTCAGAAGGCTAAGTACTTGACCTTCCCCAGGGGCTTTGTCAAAATATCGGCTGCCTGCTCATCAGTCCCAATGTGATGGAGCCTTATTGCTCCTCGTTGTACCATATCCCGGATAAAGTGGTACTTGATATCTATGTGCTTGGAGCGATCATGAAATACAGGATTCTCTGATAATCGGATCCCACTATGGTTTTCACAAATGATCACCGTGGTATCCAACATAGTTCCAAGCAACTCACTGAAGAGCTTCCTCAACCAGACAACTTCACAGGAGGCCATACTAGGAACTATGTGTTCGGCCTCAACGGTGCTCAAGGCAACCGACTTCTGCTTCCTGCTCATCCAGGATATCGAAGCCGAACCCAAAGAGAAACAACACCCAGAAGTGCTCTTGCGATCCACCACATTGCCGACCCAATCAACATCAGAATAACCATACAACCTCACATCCCCGGCAATGTATCTTAGTCCATGAGTGATTGTGCCCCGAAGATATCTCAGAAGATTCTTGGCACCAATCCAATGTATATGATGAGGCTCAAGCATATATTGGCTCAACGTATTAACCACAAAACATATGTTCGGACAGGAGTTCACCAAGAACATTAGTGCTGTTATGAGTTGACGATTCTCAGAAGCATTTCCCAATTCAGGTCCGACAACACTACCACACAACTTCTTGAAGTTAGGTTCCATCGGGGTAGCTACAGGCTTGTAGTCCAGCATCCCAAATCTTTCCAATATCTTCACAACATATTTTCGTTGAAATAGGAAATTTCTCCTGCCTTTTGCCAGACCTCCAACCCTAGGAAGTAGTGCATTAGTCCTAGGTCCTTCATCTCCAATTCAGAAGCATACTCCCTCTTACATTTGGGAATGAGAGGGTCTGCACTTGTCAGAAATAGGTCGTCCACATAAAGTACCAGTATGAGAGGTTTATCATCTTCAACTTTAAAGTAAAGGTTCGGATCGGCTTCACTTCTAGTGAATCTCAACTTCATCAGATAGCTATCAATCCTCTCATACCAAGCCCTGGGTGCTTGCTTCAAGCCATAGAGGGCTTTCTTGAACCTGCAAACATGAGATTCCCAATCATGAACCTCAAACCCCTCGGATTGTTCCACATAGACTTCCTCTTTGATCGAACCATGCAAGAAAGCGGCCTTGACATCCATTTGATGTAGGTTCCATCCTTGCGAGGCAGCAAGGGCTATGATCGAGCGAATGGTGGTGTATCGGGCAACAGGTGCAAATCTCTCATTGTAATCTACACCTTCCTTTTGAGTGAAGCCTCGGGCAACAAAGTGAGCCTTGAACTTTCCTGCACTTCCATTAGCCCCATGGTTGATTTTGTAGAGCCACTTAGAGGTGACAATCGATTTGTCCTGGGGTCTAGGGACCACATCCCAAACATCATTCTTCATAATAGACTCGTATTCTTCATTCATAGCATCCTTCCATACTTGTTGCTTCACGACTTCTTCAAATGATGAAGGCTCATTTTGAATGATAGTGCTCATGATGGTCAAGTATCTTTGATACCTGTTCGGCTTTGACGGTCAAGTATCCTTGATACCTGTTCGGCTTCTTGCTTTCATGGAAAGTCCCCCTTGGTGCAATATGTCTCTCGGCATCTTCAAGGGTCTCCCTTAGTCATGAGGGTCTCCTCTTGGAGGAGGGCTTTTGAGGAGGAGGATCAATAGGATCCATAGGTTCATCAACATCCAGCGTCATTTTCATCTTCTTTTTCACCCTGTTTTCCGGTGACAGCTTCTTTGTCCTTCCTTGGGATAGGAAGGTTGTTGATTTTGCTGAGGGCCATATCTTCGTCAAAGGGGACACCATGACTTTTCTTAACTTCCCTTTGACCAACCACATAAATTCTATAGCCCTTAGAATTTTTGCTATAGCCCATAAAGATTCCTTTCTTCCCTGATGCACCTAATTTGCTTCTCTTCTCTTTTAGTACATGAAAATATATGGGACTTCCAAAAATCCTAAAATGAGAGACATTGGGTTTCTTACCAGTGAACATTTCTTCAGGAGACTTGGAGTCCAATGCTTGATGTGGGCATCGATTTTGAACATACAAGGCGGTATTTGCAGCTTCAACCCATAGAAACTTCGGAAGCCCTTGATCATGAAGCATGGCACAAACAACTTCTACAATAGTACGATTCTTCCTTTCAGGCACACCATTCTGCTGAGGGGTGTATGGTGTCGTAGTCTCCCTCTTAATGCTAGCTTCTCTGCAGTAATCATGGAATTCATTTGATTCGTACTTAGCCCCATTATCAGTCCTCAATATCTTGATTCTCTTCTCGGATTGATTTTCGATCATGGCTTTGAAGTGACGGAACCAGGTGAACACTTCATCCTTCTTTTCCAAGAAGTAGATCCAAGTCTTGCGAGAATAATCATCCGTAAAGCTGAGATAATATAAGTATCCTCCCAAAGAGTTTACGGGAATCATACCAGATATGTCGGAGTGGACCAACTGCAATATATCTATGGTTTTGCTATTACCTGAGGGGAAAGATGTTGATTAGGGGTAGCATCGGAGGTGCTTTAGCCATGAAAATTGGTGGAGAGCTAAAGCACATGAGGTCTCCAAGACCCAAAAATGGTTTGGGGAAATTCTACCTGGTGAGAGAGATATTAAAATAATTAATATTTTTAATGGGTTCCTAAGTCTAAACTTAGGAAAATAAAAATACTAATGGGTATTAATATAAAACTGGGTTAGAAGGTTCTAAATGACATGGATCAAGCCAAACCTAATCTTAGTTGTTGATTAGAAATTTAATCTCGGTTGTTGAAGACTTAATAGAAAAAGTATAAGAGGAGGCTTGAGGGTTAGTTGGAGATACACCAGAGTGATCAGTCAGTTCGATTTTTTAGAGCGGGGTTTGCTAAGAGAAATCAAACCAGTGATCAGAGTTGTAGCGAGGGGTAGTGCGTGCATAGCAGAGAGGCAGAGATAGTGCTGAAAGACCAGCACAGAGGCAGACACACATCCAGAAGGAGCCATGCAGAGGCCAACAGTGACTGTGCAAAGGGCCTGCGTGAGTGACGCAGAGGCTGCAAAAGTGACGCAGAGGGCCAGAGAGGTTGCGTAGAGCCTAAGAGGGCTGACGCAGAGCCCTAGAGGGTTGACGCAGAGGCCAGGAGGGCTGACGTTGAGCCTCAGAGAGGTGCTAGGGAGAGTTTCGTGGAGCAGACTTGCCAAATATCTGCTTCAGAAGAGAGGTATTACTGCCTAATAGATTCTCTGTCGGGTGAGCCCGTTTGGCACCTAGTTGTACTCAAGAAAAGTTGCTTAATAATAAAACCCTCAAAACTGCTGCACTGGTTTTCCCAAGTTGGGTTTTTCTGGGGACGATTGCCCAAAAATAACGGTGTCCCTTGTGTGTTTGTCTATTTCTTTCAGTTGATGATCTGTAGATGTTTGAGATTGCATTGTGTTTATTTCAGTGTTTATATGGTTAAAGAACTTGTTCAATAATTAAACAAGTAGGAGAAATAAACCAAATAGTGCAGGAAAATTTCTAACGAGTTAGACTTAGAAATTTGAACATGGTATCAAAGCGTTGCAGATCACAGGAGAGATGAAGGCACCAGCTGAATCAGAGAATTTGCAGCAAAGGAGTGACACAGAGGGCCTATGTCATCATTTCGAGCTAGAGAAAGGCAAAAGAGGCTCACGAGGAGCCACGTCATCCTACTCAGCCAGGTAGGAGTGATGCAGCTGGCCAAAGGAGTGATTCTGCCTCTAGCCGGGATTGCGCAAAGCCAAGAGGCTCAGTTTCTTCAGTTGCTGGGGCATAGGAAGCTGTGGGCAGATTGTGGAGTGTGAAGCTGGTAGGGTGCTCTTGCTGTCAAGGTAGAAAAATACCTAATGGGACAGAACCAAGGTAGAGGGAGTCGCTACCTAGGCAGATTTCTAGCCAAGAAATCCAGATCAGTGTTGCAGGAGCAAGGAGGATCGGAGAGGTACGATTCGACTGTTGGCAGAAGGATTTCCAGGGGGAAATCGAGACTGAGAAGGAGTCTAGAAGAGAACTTCCAGGAGTCGAAAAGAAGAGCAGAGATGGCAATGAACGGACTAAGGGATCAGGATAAGTTGGACGGAGCATCCAACTTTGTCATTTGGAAGGCCAAGATCTTGTCTGTTCTGGATAGACCTTCGCCTTGAGAACCGTGGCTATCCTAGTCGAACCAGCTAATAACGAAAAGTTTGAGGATGCGATGGCCAAGGCAAAGTGCATAATCCTTGATGGGGTCAAGGATCATGTAGTTCAACATATTGTTGAGAAGAATATGTCAAAGGAAATGTGGGATACCTTGGTGACATTGTATCAAGGCACTTCTGTGCAGAGGGAGATGCTACTGGAAAATCAACTATGGTCGTATCAGATGCAGAAGGGGGAGCAAATAGATCACTTCCTCAGCAGGTTGCAGGAGAGTCGGGACCAACTAACTTCCATAGGGGCCACACCGGACCAGGAGTTGATGGCGAGGACTACCCTGAACGTAGACTCCGAGGAATGGGAGACATTCTTCCAAAGCATTTTGGGCAAAGGGAATCTTCCAGATTGGGAAGAACTGTGGGTAGCTCTTTGCTAAGAAGAGATCAGACAGCTGACCAAGGGGGGAAGTAGTGGCAAAGGAGCTCGGGTCAAGAAAGAGGAGGAAGAGGATGCATCTCTGGCATCTGTGGAAGAGGGTGCAGCTTTGGCATCTGCGGAAGAGGAAGAAAAAGGACCTCTCCAAGATTAAGTGCTTCAATTGTGGGGAGCTGGGCCATTATACAACCTAGTGTCCTAGGAAGAAGAATAAGGGAGAGGCGTCTGACTCCAAGGCAACGCCAGCTAAGGCGAAGAAGAAGGTAGAGGATGATGATGATTGTGCCATGAGTGCTCATGTACCTCTAGAGAAGAGGTGGGGAGACATCGAGCTATAGTCAGGAGGACTACAGGAGATGAGGGGCAGGATCCTTGAGGTACCCAAACTCTTGGATCATATTCGGCTACTGGAGCCCCAAATTGACAGTAGCAAGATGGCAGTTGTCAATAGAAGTGGATGCAGATGAAGCGACAGAGAGTGCTAGAGTGTAGGGATCTGTAGTAGCGTAGAGAGGGTTACAACAATGTGAGAGGAACAAAGGAGGTTGTAGTAGTGCAGGAAGGCAAAGAGGTGTTTGCAGCAGTGCGAGAGGCATAGAGTTGTTGCAGCAACATAGAGGCAACAGAGGGAGCACAGGATAGTAGCAGAGAAAGCTTCAACATCAGGAGGGCTTCTAGCCTGACAAGGATGTCAGTAGTTGGATAGACTAGTTACCATCATCTCAGTAACTGAGTTGTAGTGCAGCAGTAGCAGTGGTAGTGCTATGGGTAGTACGATGCAACATGATGAGAGAGGGTTGCAGTGTTGGGAGAAAGGACCAACAACAACACGAATGTAGAGGGAGCTACCGTACAGATGTAGCAGTGGTAGTGGAAGAGCCATGGGCAACAATACAGGATGCAATAGTGTAGAGGATGTTGGGCAGCAAGGCCAAACATCAACACAGGTACCTGTGTCAGATGATCGGGGTGATGCTCAGTGGTGGAGTATTGCTAGAGCACATTC